>JASDQU010262011.1:0-15647 GCA_032191745.1 Picea mariana
TCCATACTTTATATTTTAAGAAATAATAATATAATATTCATTTTTGGCTTAAGCTCCCCATCTTAGCCCATTTCCTTAACTTTTAGGCCCCTCCCTTTCCCTAACTAGTGGAGTTTAGTCCCCCATCTCTTTTATCGTGGTCGGTATGCACGCAACGATGTATTTTATATTAATTATGAGACATGTACACAAATAGGTGCACTGGCCTTTAACATATAGGCTCTCTGGACTAATCAAAACATAATCATCCTAGCTTATAATAACTAGCTCACCAACCTGTAAAACATAACATATACACAAAGGCTCCCTAGCCTCAATATTGCACGCACTCAAGTTCCTATGCGTGGTATCCAGGAATGCGCACACTTTCTCATTTCACTGCGTAGTACATGCGCACACTATGCCATGAAATGTGCATACAAAATGATATTAAAACAACTCACCAACTTAAGTACATTTTCATTTACATTTACAATTTTGTTTGGCCTTAGGGACATTACACTTAGGATAATGCAATTTTTTGGGTTTTCTACCCCTTTTCTTCATTTCTTTCACCAAGGGGACAACTTCTTAGGAAAACCACCCCTTTACATATTAATGTGATAACATGAGGCCCATGGGGGATATCTTGATCCCTTTGAGATGCCAAGAACTCTTCTTTGGCTCTAGTGCCTTATCGTTGGGTTATGGAGTCACCTCAGAACTGAAAACAAAAGAAAAACAATATTTACAAAGACATGTGAGCCATCTATGGCTCAAATAAAGAACTTCGTGAGAAAATGCCCATTTATAGGGCCACCAAAAACTTGATCGCCCTCCAACTTCTACAACGTTTATGTGTTATTTGGAGATATATTAGAAATTTTGAAGGGCCCGATCCGCTAGGCTTCAAACATGATGTGCTTTCCTCTGTCCTTCTTTGGCGCATCCCATTTGAGTACTAGATCTCCCAGCCAGAAATCTCCTTTTCTCTCCTTTCTATCAAAGGCTTGCTTGATCTTCTGCTGATGGTCATGCGCTCTGCCCATCACCTACTCTCTAGTCTGTTGGAATTCTACCAGCTGATGAATTCTTCTGATCATGTCATCAGGATCTCCTTCATAGTCTTGGAAGAATTTTTCTATAGGCAAGGCGAGCTGAGAAGGGAAAATGGCTTCAACTCCATACACAAGATGAAAAGGAGAGACACCCATAGACCTCTTTGTTGTCACCCTGTCATCCCACAGAGTGAATTTGAGCTTTGAATACCATGCCTTCTTATTAGCCTATAACAGTCTTTTAATGATCTTGATCAGACTTTTGTTAGAGGATTCTGCCAGTCCATTCCCTTGTGGATAGTAAGGGGTAAGTGGATCAATGAAATTTTGAATTTCTCACAAAGCTTACTCAATGGTTCGGCCTTGAAGGATGCCGCACTGTTGAAAGGGTCCTGAAGCTACTACAGGCTTCAAAGGCAGAGACTTGAGTTGTTGCTTCCCAGAGAATTTTTGACATTTGATACAAGCTCTGACCTTCACACATAAATCAGTGAATAGAGTAGGCCAGTAGTACCCAGCCCTAAAAATTTTATAGGTTGTGGTCCTCCAGAAATGATGTCCCCCACATAAGCTACTATTAAAAACAAACATAATCCTTTGGGCCTCTTGTGGGTCTAGACATATCAAAATCACTCCTAGAGGGTATTTCCAATATAAGGCCTGGTCAATAAGGAAATATCTGATTGCTTTGAGCTTTAAATCTCTTTCCTTACTCCTTCCCATACCATCAGAGGGTCGCAACTCCTGCTGAAAATATATAAGGTCTTTATACCAGGTGCATCCTACCAATGGGGATTATCCTGTGAACTTTTGACAGACAAATCAACTTGCTGATCATCTGAGCAAATGTTCATGAAGGTAACCCCCAAAGCTTCACAATTAGATTCATCCAACAACTTGGCCAAACCTTGACCCTTTACTAGCTTGGTGGTTTTTATTTCTAGATCAAATTCAAGGATCTTGGCAATCCACTTGCTCCTTCTCCCATCTATGTCAAGTTGAATATGAATGTCTTTTACAGAAGCTGAAGGAACATATGTAATGGTTTTTGAATGTAAAAATATACTCTGAAAAATTTGAGAGATTTAACCAAGGCATAGGCCTGCTTCTCCATGATAGCATATTTGACCTCTGCATCCCTTAATGCCCTTCTAAAAAATGAAATTTGTTGCTCTAGCCCTTCAACATTCTTCTGCAACAAAACAACTGCCACCGTATCAAAAGAAGCAAAAGAAAAAATCAAAAAATCCTTGGAATAAATAGGATTGACAAGCATAGGTGCCTCAATCAATGCCTTCTTGATCTGGCTGAAGGATTCCCGAGACTCAACAATCCATTTTACCTCATTTCCCTTTCTGAGCATGACTGTGATATGCTTCACCAATTCGACAAAATTTGAAACAAATCTTCTCAGAAAATTAATTTTGCCTAGGAAAGACTAGACTTCCTTCTTGGATCTGGGAAGTGACAAGGTTTGAATAGCTTCTACCCTCCTTGAATCAATTTTGACCCCATCAGCTGATACTATATGCCCCAACAATTTTCCCTATTTCATGGCAAACAATGATTTCTTTGGATTTAGGGAAAGAGCATATCTTCTGCATTTCAAGAAGACTTTCCTCAGATGACAACAATGATCTTTATAAGATCTGGAAAATACTGTTATGTCATCCAGATAGATGACCATGAATTTATCCCTTTCTTCAATGAAATCTATGTCCATGGCTCTCGGAAAGGTTGCTCCTACTTTCATCAATCCAAAGGGAATTTTGGCATACATGAATGTGCCCCAAGGGGTGGTGAAGGATATATTTTCTCTGTCTTCAAGACAGATATTTGATTGTATCCAGAAAAGCCATCAATCATGGAAATCCTAGACGCACATGTCACCCTTTGCAATATGTGTTCCATCTTTGGTAAAGGGTAATTATCCTTCTTTGAGCTCATGTTCAGATTTCTGAAATCAACACGGAGTCTGATTTCTCCACTCTTTTTTCTTACTCGGAACAGGTTGGCTACCCACTCAGAATATCTCAAAGGCACAATAATATGAGCATTCAAAATCTTCTTCACCTCCCTTTCCATAATAGGTAGCAACATAGGATTTGTTTTTCTTAATTTATGCCTAAATGGTTTGGCCTCCTCTTTTAATGGGATCTTGTGTTCAATGACACTGGTGTCATATGTTCTGAGGTATTCGTAGGTCCAAGAAAACACATCAACAGATTATTTTAATAGCTCAATATATTCATCCCTCTGCTCTCTTGACAGACTGCTTGATAATTTGATGAATCTTGGATCCTTCTCTGTGCCAATATTGCACTCAGCCACATCAGTATCGTCATTTGCGATTTTACCCTTCACTGCCACATCATTTCTATCAAAAATCCTTTCCAAAGGAACTAGTCCCTTTGGGATGTGATTGCTAGGTAGATAGACAATGTGATGATCATCAATCTTTTTCAAGAAAACATCAGGATGAGGCTCTATCTCAGAGAAAGGATCTTGATCAATGTGTAATACATAAAACTCTTCAACAATTTCTAGGAATCTTTTGATCTCAAGATCATCCTCAAACACTCTCCAATGCTTGACATTGTCAGGTATAGAGGGTCTATATTTCACTTCTACATCATACCTGAGTTTAGGTGGCAAAGGGACTTTGAAATTGCTTGCTGAAACAACTAGAGGATCGACCATGACATTTTTTTTTTTTTGGAATAAATTAAATGTTGAAAGCCAAGAAAAAACTATCAATGAGGTCCCATACTTCATTTTTGTAACTTTTGAGCCGAGGGTGTTTGGCCTGATAAATATTTTTGATCTACTGGAAAATCAACTCAACATCTCTAAACACAGATATCTCTTCAATTCCCATGTCCTTTGCAGCCCTCAAACCCAAAATGAGAACTTCATACTTTGCCACATTGTTGGTAATTTCAAATTCTAATTTGTATGACAGAGATATGGTTTTCTGAGTAGGGGAAAAAAAAACTATTCTAGCACTAGCACCTTCTCTAGAAGAATCTCCATCAAAGAACATTTTCCAAATAGAGGTAATTGGAGGGGAATATTCACAGAGAGAAATGGACTGTTTGATCTCAAGAGGAGTTTCAGGGGCATCAGTGAGCTACAATAAGCTATATCCCAAATCAATATCAAGGGAAAAGATAGGATGATTTGTGGGGTCTACTTCATCACTGATAATGTAGGCCAACTGAGATTCTCTGTACAGTCTTTATGCTCCCCTCCAAAAACGGGAATGGTAGCATATGTGAGGTCCATTTGCAAGGTTCCCCCAAGTATTTTTATCCAAGATCTTGACAAGAGCATGCCTAACTTGGGAGGAACATCAACCACCAAAATATCCATGACCACACTCTTCATGGGCAGCTGAAACAAGGTCACAACTAGATCTTTGATGACCCCAAGACATTGCACTCTCCTTGAATCAAAAGAATACAAATCATCATAAGATTTTTTGATTTCTAATCTGAGTTCTTCCATGACAGTTTTGGGCATGATATTATGAGATTCCCCTGAGTCCATCAAACAATTGTGCAGCACCTTATCATGTATTTTCAGTGATGTGTAGAAGGGAGGAGATGAATCATCTCTATATTCTACCATAGGACCTAAGATGACTGTTGGATCTTCATCTTGGAGATTTACCAAGTCTGTGGAATGGAAGGATGACTCTGACTGCAACAACTTAGAGAGGGACCTTTTGAACTCTTCCTATTTGACTAGCTCTGAAAGGGGCATGGGGATTCTGATCTTCTGAATTTCATGCTCAAAGATAAAGGAGGAAGGGGTCTTCATAATCCTACTTTCTTCTGGGATAAGGTCTTTGGCTATTGGTGGAGGATTCTGAGATTTCTTTTCTTTGTTGTTGTTTCCTACGTCTTTAGCAGGATTCTCTAGTTTGGAAGGCCGATCAGAGATGTCATACTTTTCTTATTTCTTCTTTGACTTGAGGTTATATTTATTGGGATTGTTATGGGATTTCTCCCCCTTACTGAACTCATTTATTTGGCCATCTGAGAGAGACTCCTCGTATGAAGATTGAGTCAAATGGGGGAATGTGTCTCCAAGACAATGGATTTCAGGATCTAGCTCTTCATCCTCTTCTTCTTCATCAACAACAAGCTTATTTTGAAGAGGGGTTTGGATTTTCTGATCGTTTCTATCTCTGTCCCTTTGTTTCCTTGGCATAATATGAGGAGCATTGTTGTTTGACCTCCTGAAGTTGCTTCTGTTATCATAATTCAGGACATTCTTATAACCTTGCTTCCCTTTGAATTTCATCTTCTCAATTCTGTAGACAGGGACTTCACCATCTTGGTCAATTCATCTATTTGAGGGTGAGATACAGAAGAACCAAAGGTTGAGGCCTTAGATATTCCTCTTCCTCTATCTCTATCAGCTCTATTTCTGAGTCTGTCAACTGCCAACACATTGGATTCTACTTCCAAGGCTGCATCTTGCATATGAGCTAGGGAAGTAGCTCTTCTTTATCTAAGAAGGAGGCAGAAGTAAGGGTCAAAAGAAATAGCATAAGTGATTTTGGCAGAGGATTCTGTAGGCTTTGTCTCAGAAGGAATCTTATTGTACATCTTGTGAATATTTTGGAGAAATTAGAGATAGATTCTCTGTTCTTTCTCTTCAAGGACCCAAACTCTGTGATATAACACATAAAATATTTTTTATCCCCCAATTTTCTCAAGAAGGCATCATCCATAGCCTCAATCCCAGCAATGGATCCAGGGGTCAAACCTCTAAACTATTTTCTAACCTCACCATCAAGGCTCTAGACAAAGACTCTCATCCAGACATCTTCATTTTCAATGTTCAAGTTATCTGCATAACTGTAGAAGACAACAATGTGCTCTTCAGTAGTTATGTCCTCTTCTCTAGTGAATTTAGGCATATATGTTAGGTAATATCTAGCAGGGAGAGCATTCATTGGCTGAGGTAGGACTAAATGAGCATATCTTGTAGCCACTATGGCATCCAATATGTTTCTAGGGGGATTAGCACCTGCCATAGGGATATGAGGTGGAGGAGAATTAGGAGGAGAAGGTGTTAGAATAGGGGAGACTGGAACTGAGCTTCCGAGAGGAAAAGGAAACAACAAAGGATTTGGAGAAAAGGCTACTGGGCTTGGTGGAACAGAGGTTTCCCTTTCCGTAAAACCCATAACTTTAATAGGAGGAAGAGTGGTAAATCTCGGGGTAGAAAAATATTCTGAGGCGTTGGGTCTAAACCATGGTACAATTTCAGAAGAGAGAGGAGTGAAAAGGATTTCTCCTTCCACTCCCAGAATAGGATGAGAAAACTCAACAGGAACACTACCAAAGTTTAAAGTTCGGGGAACCCCAACATAAGGTATAATAGTAGAATGAGATGCAGAAATTGGAGTTCCTATAGAAAGATATTGAAAATCATCAGAGATACCTAGTTTAGTAGCAGAGGTAATTCCATGAAGGGCCTTTCCCTTTTTGATACTTTTCTCTGGGTAGCTTCAGGTGTTGCTAAAGGAAGCTATGGGGTAGACATCGTGTGTCTGCCTCTGGAAGCCATAGATGAAAGAGTGGAGTCTCCAGTGGATCCACCTCAATGGAGTCACCATAGTGGAGTTTCCAGGTGCACAATTGCAATATTGATGTATTGGGTTCTAATGCACCTTCAGAACTAGTAATCTTGTTGTTCAAATCCCACGGAAGATCTTCAACTTTGTCCCCAACAATAGATCTAGAAATGTTGGCGTTCGAAGTCACCTATGGATTGCTGCAGAGGTAAGCCCAAGGCCCATCAGTTTGTATGTCATAGTAAATAATTTCAAGGGTGGTCTAATGGATGCAGTCTCAAGATTGTATCGATTTAACTCAGAAAAATAGGTTTGTCTGCATATACAAATGAGGTATTGATTTAACTTTAATCAGTAAGTGTGTATAGTTGATCAAAATCTGGACCAGGGGTCAAAATTTAGCTCAAAAATAAAAGTTCTCGAAATTTCCTCCAAATGAATGGGTGTGTATCCCTCATCATCATGAACCCAACGCAACTTGTTTGGGTTCAAACAGACATCTAATGAGAGAGATATCGCGATCTATTCGAATCGCCAAAAAGGGAAAACAAATGTGCTGACTGTACAGTCCGTACGGATGATGACATGGCAAAGGCCGTACAATGATGTGGCACGAGGTGGTAGATGGTGATGTGGCATTCATTTATTGGTAGATTTGGGTGAATCACGATGCGACACATGGCATCATTTTGGTAAATGGTGTGGTGCCATGTGGCACCGTTGTAATTGGTTGTTAGTTCAAAATATTATGGAGTCCATGGGGTTCGAACCCCGGACCTCCCCAAGGACCAAGCGCTTTAGCAATGGCTTCCCGACCGACGTGCTACATGGTGTTACTTATTATCTATATGGGTTAAAATATATTTAAGTTTGATCTATGTGTGGTTTGGCGTGGGGGGTCGGGCTGGGGCTTAGCCCTAACCCCAATTTTATGTGTTTTAATATGTGACCACACACGGAGTTATGTGCGTGTTTAGAATGGTTTTTAAAGCCCATGGTTGTATTGTTTACCATATGACCTGATATATACACGGAGATTTGGCGTGTGTTTTGAACGGCCAGCCTCTGGTTTCATATGATCGACGCTCATATAACCCTTTGCCACAGCTTGTGTGCGCAGAGGTTTTGATTTTGGTTTAAATGGTTACAACCAATCATTCGATAGACACTTGGTGCTTAACTTGGTTTTAAAGGTTAGCCCTTTTTGTATTAGCACGAGGTCACATGATTACCTTTGTGACCATGGCTTTGATGGTTAGGGGCTAGGTGCACCCATAACCGTCCTATAGTTTGCACCATTATGTGGTTGCACACCAGCGCTAGGTTTTAGCATGAATTTGAGCGTGTGTGCTAGGTTGGCCACATAGAGGTGCGTTTTGGCGAACCAGAGACAGCAAGCTTGAAGGAAGAAAATGGCAGGAGGCCTATCTTCTTCATTTTTTGGCCAAATGAGGTGCTGAAAAAGACCAGCTAGGGGTTTTTGGATGTTCTAAATGTATTGGAATTGTTTTCAAAGGAATTTGAAGACTTATTTTGTAGGTTTTTAACCATTGAAGTTTCAGAGAGCTCAAGGGAGCTTGAAGCCCTCATTGTTTGAGGTCATGCTCAGATGAGCCCATGTCTGTTTTCTGTGATTGAATAATCATTTTTGGCTAATTATTATTCTCTGAACACATTGGGATAGGTTTCAAATCCATTTGAGGACTTTTACAGGTGTTTTTTCCACAAAGAAGCTCAAGGAAGCTTATGGCCACATGTAGAAGAGGTCATGCTCGGATGAGCCATGATCCGTTTTCAAAGTTCTATTAGTCATTTTTGGGGTTTTTATGTATTTTGATCTCAATGGTACAACCAAAATTTCCATTGGAGTTGAGCGGAAATGTGTAAACGAATCTTTGAAAAATTAATCCCAGAGAGCCAAGTCCATTGATGGAGGCTCAAGGAGATGTAGCCCAGAGAGGGGTGAACTCCTTTATCATCTTGTTATTGTTGTGAGTTTGATGGTTTATTTGTTGCAATTTATGTTGCTGTGTATTTATTTAAAGTACATAGTTAACCATTTAAAAGAACATTTCCTCACACATGAACATTTAAAAGAAGATGTATATACTTGGCACATAATTTATCTTGCATATTTTAACACATTGAGCAAGGTCCTATAAAGTTTATTTTAAATAAGTAGAGGGTGCTTGCATAGCATAACAAGTCAGCCCACTATTTTCAGATCAATAGTGGTGAGCAGGTGGAAGAACATGAGGAAACTATGAAGGTATTCTATGGACATCCGTTCTTCCAGCAGCCTCTGGAGGAAACGTTTCAGATGCAACATCCTCTTGGATATGGTAACTTCGAGAAACTAAAAACGTTGTAACAACCACTGCAATCAAACCTACATTACACTATAGTCACAACACTAGATTGGATCATCCATGCCTGAGCTTTCAGAATCAGAGGCAAAAGAAATGAAGGAGAAACTAAATACCATTAAATAAGAAGTCTCAAGTGATAATACACAACCAAAGAACCAGAGGCCTCATCAAAAAATTACAATTAGGAGCGTAGCTCAACCATCGACACTAACAAAATATGAGAATGACTCCTAAATACCCAGAGCCAAAAGTGCAAAAGCGAGTTCGAGTCATCACATTCAAGGTGTTACGCCTGCATGCTTCTTGGCAGACTGTCCATACAGTCTCTGGTCATACGCGAACTCTTTCAGACACAATCGTGCTTCAGAATGGGCCTACGGCTGAGTGGACTAATTGACGATCCTTTCTTGGGATTTCCATTTATGGTGGAAACGATGTTCAACCACCATCACTTGTTTTAATAACTTCTTCCTCAGGATCGAAGAGTTCCAAGTCAACTTTGCATCTGAAGGACATGGCAGTTTTTCCTTGGCTATCTACTGCTTCGTTGGACCGTTACAAGGGGACCCAGTTGGTGGATGTGGATGAGGATCTAGCAGGGATGATGGTGTGATCGATGTGGAAGTGAGACGAGAGATGGACATATGGAAATACATCGTAGAAGGAAGGTGATCGGGAAAGCGTGAGTGGTGGAAAATGTGGGTATTGCGCTGGGACAGGACAAAGGTGAGGCAACATGGGGTGATGATGTGGGGGAAGAGGAAAGGTCATGGTAGTAGGGGGGATGGGGACCATCTACCTAGATGGAGGTGAATGGTAGAACACTTGGCAGGAGATGATATGAGGGAGTGATAAGGGGGCACGACCTGAAGGTGAGTGGAGGATAGGTGTGCCACAATGAGACGAGGAGGGAGAGCGGGTGATGTGATGGGAAAAAGAGAGATATGGACTAGAGGAAAGTTGGCAACGAAAGGAAGAAGTGATAAGGGAGAGCGGTAAGCAGCCTGTTCTAGAGGGGGGGTGGTGGTAAGCAGTTTGGAGCCGGGGGAGTGGCGGTCCAAAATGATGATATCATGCCATGATAACGTGGGGACCGATGGAGAAACCACTTTTCGGACCCCCCCTTCATTAAAGGAATAAAGACGGGGGGGGGTCTGGTATGGACCACACACCATAGATCTGGGCACGCAGATCTCAGTCGCCCATATATACACACCGATAAGCACAATCGCGCCAAGGCCCAAAACTTAGGATAATGTGATTTTGTGGGTTTTATTCCCCTTTTATTCATTTCTTTCACCAAGGGGCCAACTTATTAGGAAAAACACCCCTTTAAAAATTAATGTGATAACACCACCTACCACCGGAAACAACATTTTGTATACTATCCATCCATGGTTGTTTTATCTGCATGTGCACTGTCCTTCATGTCCAAATAGCTTCATCAATCTTGAGGTCCAAAACCAATGACTAGGGTTGACATCAATGACAACAACCAATCTTCAAACAATCTCCCCCTTTGTCATTGATGGCAACACTCATGCTCCCCCTGTCATCATGATCCCAATTTCTCTCCCCCTTTGACATCAATGGAAAATGGTGGGGTTGCTCCCCCTGAGTTCAATGGCATAAGGTGACCTTCTTTGGGGCTTCTCCCCCTGAACATGTGGCACTCAATAATACTTCATCCTTATTTTTGGTCTTTGGGACTTTTTCTTCCTTTGAATCCTTTTGTGTGGATCTGTCTTCAATCTCTTCTTCATGTCTAGGATGTATATTTTGTTCAGTGTTCTTGTCGCAGTTGCAATCAATCTTCTTGAGCTATTTTCTCTGATTTTACATTTTCGGGAGTCAAACATAAGAGTGTATCCTTGATCACATATTTTGCTGACACTGAGGAGATTATACTTCAGATATTCAACCAATAGGACTTTTCCTACTTTTACATTTTCACTTCCAAGCTTTACAGTTCCTTTTCCAAGTATTTTGGTAGATGAGTCATCTCCAAATGCAACATTTCCACCCTTTTTCTTCAAACTGACAAATTTTCTTTGATCTCCGGTCATATGAGATGAGCACCCATTGTCTATGAACCATTCATCTTCTTCTTCTTATTCTTTAGCGACCAATGATATTCAAAAATTTTCATTGTGTAGAATTTATCTCCTTTTCCATGTTGTAGTTGGTATAGGGACATTTGGCATATAATTATCTTCCTTCATCTCTCTGCAATCTCGTGATTTGTGACCAAGATTATTTCACTTGTAACATACAATATTTTGATCCATTAATGGGTCAAATGGATTATAATTTGTGTTGATAGGTCTATGAACATTTCCATATCTATTATTTTCACCATTCATGTATATTGCGTAGTTACTCATTTCATTGATTCTACAATTGATTGTCTTGTGTCCAAAATTTCCACAAGTATAACAATGTCCAAGAAAGGAATTTTGATACCTGCGAGTAAGTGATATTCTTTGTGGTGTAGTCCATCTGGGTTCATGATTTATTCTTCTATAGTTTCCTTCATAATGATTGCTTTCATACCTGATGGGAGAGGATCTTCTTGATGTCTCATTCCTTCTGAATTCTATTCTTTTAGATTGTTGTTCAATTTTCTCTGGAGTGTTGGTTTCATCATTTTCATCTTCCTTCTCTTGTTTTGTTTTCTTCAAACTATCATTGTATTCTAGTCTTGTATTGTCATTTGGAGATCTTTGACTTCTAAGGATCTCATCTAATTTTTCAGTTCATTTTTCGAACTTCTTCAACTTTTCTATTGTGAATAGTAGCTCCCCTTTTGTGTGATCCAATTATGCTTTCAATTTCTAATTGTTCCTTCAAGATACCAATGGCCTTTTCAAGCCTGTAATTGTCTTCTTCACAACTACTCAATTCACCTTTTAGTATTATGTTTGTGTTTCTAAGCTTGTTATTTTTAGTTTAAACATGCTTCAACTTTTCAAGATTATCATCTTCTTGTTCACTCTCTACATTGTATTTGTATCCCCAAAAGGAATAATGGTTGGTTTCTTCATCTGAATCTTCTTCATAAATGATTTCTTCTTCTTTAGAACTCTTGTGATCATCATCCTGGGTTTCTTGGGTTATGAAGAGAACTTCTCCTCCATCATTATCTTCTTTATCACTCTCATCTGAGGAGATGTCGTCATCCTTGGAGTAGAAGCGCTTTTTATTGTTGATACTTCTCTTTTTATAGTAGCAGTTTTCAACAATATGTCCTATTCTACCACAGTTAAAGCATTTGAGAGGAGACTTACCTTTGTATCTTCCAGTTCCCTTTTGGAACCTTCTTACAAAATTTTTTATTTCTTCATCAAGGTCATTATCCTTGTATTTTGTCTTCTTTATGGATTTAAAGGCTGCTTCACTGTTTAGCTGGTCACTTTTTGTACCTGTTCTCATTTCATACGCTATAAGAGAGCCATGTAATTCATCCATTGTCATTTTGGCCAAGTCCCTAGTTTCTTCAATGGCGGAGACCTTAGCATCATACTTCAAGAGAATTGATATCAACACTTTTTGTACAACCAAGGATTCATTGAGCTCTTCACCTAATCCTCTGATAACATTAACAACTTCATAAACTCTAAGAAAATAGGTTTCAATATCTTCATTTTCATCCATCTTCAAATTTTCAAATTCTACTCTATGTCGTTGAAGCTTGACCTACTTAACTTTTGGATCACATTCATAGATACTATTGCGTTTGTCCCATACCTCTTTAGCATTGTTGCATCCCTTCACTTTGATAGAAATGGTTGGTGCCAATGATCCTAGAATAACATGTCTGGCATTTGAATTACAACTCATAAGATTCTTCTCATTTGGATCGGTGCATTATTTGGGATTACATAGCCATTTACAACTGAGTACCAAATGTCTACTCCCAAAGATGTTAGGAACGTTTTCACTCTATCACTCCAGTATGCATAATTTATTCTATCAAATCATTGAGTCCCATTTGAAATGTGTTCATGGTCATGCATATCTGCTCAATATTTTCCTTCCAGTGGTTAAACTTTCCTGAAGGCAACCTACTCTGATACCAATTGTTGATATTGAGAGGGGGGTGAATCAGTATCAAGTACAATTTAAAACAAAAATCATCTTATACTTAAACCATTCAATTATATCTAATGAGGAATGAAAAATAATATAAGAGTTAAACCAATACACCACAATACACCATGCACAATATATGAGAAATAATCAATAGTTATTGTTCAAGGGAAGTAATGACTTCCAAAGGTAGCTACAAATTCCAAATATAAAGGGAGGGATAAAAATCCAAAAAGAAGAAACAATCCTCCAATATCAAGAGAGGATTGACCTCTCTATCCTTGCCCCTTCCTTCCACCCAAGAATATATGAGAGATAATAAAACTTTACATTAAATTATCACTATCAACCAACCATCACATAGATCCTGATAATGCTTCCTGAGACTTCTTAAACTTCTGCAATTCTTCACTTCTTGGAATACTCTGATCCTGTAGATAATATTACTCAATGTATTCTCTGAAACTACTCCAAGTTTCACTCCTTGAATCCTCCCAGAAAAGGAGTTATAGAGAAAATGGTAGACCTTATTCAATTCTGGTTTATTCAGGAGAGAAAACTTGTACAGCATGCCCCGCGCTCAATTTTTAACATCATATTCTGAAATTTTTACACAGGAAACTACAACCCGTTCTCTTTACAATGCAATTTGTCTCACTTAATTTGTATTTTCTATGAATACATTATGATTTTTTTACCTGGAACACTTGTTTATGACTAGCTTCAGGACTAATAAAAAACCCTATCTTCCACATAGTGTATCTCCAAAATTGTAGTGAGTAAAGAGCTAAAATTGTTACCACAGGTACCTAGATATGTCCTATCAATACCATACCAATCTAACCATCTTAATCGTTCTATAAACATTTTATAGTGAAAATGGTAAGATGACCTGTAAATAACATACCTTAGAACACATCACCAAAAGAATTCATCCTCCCTTGAAATCCAACCTTCTTTACTTCAGTTTTCCTCTGAAATTCGACTTATATCTCCTTGTTCATTAAACAAATTGTGTGTGTTGAAAAATGAATGTTTAATGAGATATATTTATACCCTTTATGTCACTTCCTTTTAACATTAGGGCCGACTTGACACTTTCTTGTTTTGTAATTCGTTTCTTTAATTATCTTCAGGGCCAACTTGTACTTCCTTCAATTCACTTTGTCATCTTCAAAAATTTATTTCTCCTTGACCATGAGGATCCACGTGATGTGCCACCTACCACCGGAAACAACATGATGTATATTATCCATCCATGGGTGTTGTATATGCATGTGCACTGTCCTTCATGTCCATATACCTTAATCAATATTGCGGTACAAAACCAATGGCTAGGGTTGAAATCAATGACAACAACCAATCTTCCAACAATACTATGGGCCTATAGATCCCATTGGACAACATATATTCATGGATGAGGTTAGTATCTTAACCCCTTTTTTTTGTTTTTCGTCATTATATATTTATTTTGTCTTTTGTGTATTTATATAGATATTTGATTGTATGTTGTTTTGCAGTTTTTGCATCTCAACAACAAACCCTCTACACCTATGGATGCATAAGTACCTAGCCCCACCACTGATGTAGCAGTAGAGGCAACATGTTCATTGGGTGCACCGTAAACACATGTATGCATCACATTTGATAGATTCAACATAGTCATTTCTTTATTTTATGACATCCTCAAAAATTTTATATGTTCTCTTGTTTTTACAAGATTTGGCACCAGAAGAAGCCGAGGATTGTCCATCTGAGATGGAAAAGTCACCAATGTCATAGGTATCATGTGTAAAGTTAAATATCGTATAATTCTCAAATTGTTTGTGTTTATGTTTTTGAATTTTAGTATTTGGTACTAATAGTTCAATTTTATTCATATGTATGCAAGCCACTGATATATTTGTTAGGTATAGTAGTATTGCACCCCCTGGGCACCTAGGCATTTCTTATGGGTTTCCTTTCTTCAGGCCTAGGGTTTTGGAGTCCCTTGTACATCCTGTGAGGGTCCATCACAAGCCACCTATCTACCACCGACCTCCACCACCACTTACGGCCCCATCAACAGAGACTGCCATAGTAGAGGTTGTCTCAAAGAAGGTTGTACAACCTAGTGCTCCATCTTCCAGTGAATCTCCATCGATGTCTGATATATTCACAGTGAGATAATGAATTGATGATAATTTTTCATGTTTCATGAATTTGTTTTTAAGCATATTTGTTTAATTTTATTGACTTGATCCTTGTAACTGATGCAATGTGGCATTGCAGAGAGAGTGGGGTCGCGGAGGAGGGTAACACTCTCATGATTGACAGTTTCATATGTGGTGAGTGTTGAGCTCTAGATCTACCTAAGTAAATTAGAGTGCATTTATTATCAATCTGACGTTTGTAAGACTTAGAGGCATGTCCAAAGTATATGGATTTTAGAGATAGTTTTTATCTTTTATGGAGATAAATCAAAGACTTATTCTAAGGCTGAATGTGAAAGAGATGCTAAGCTCCTATTCATAAGTCATCTTCATAGATCTCATGACAGTGTTCAGCACTTGCTTTTCCAAA
>JASDQU010262012.1:0-15554 GCA_032191745.1 Picea mariana
CACCTACCTAGGCTTCACACTAAAGAGTGGTTGGGTAAAGGTTTGTTGGAGGATTAAATTTAACAATAAACAAAATTTAATTAGTTTCAAACTCCCAATCCTTGAAATTTAATTAGTCCATACTCCTAATTCACATAAAATGTTAATAGTTAATTGAATATCCATTCAATCAGTTTGCCTTCATCTTCCTCCGCTTCCAACTTTGTTGTCCACAGAACACTTTCGCCTACTCCGGCAAGTTTGAGTGGCGACTCTTCTTACTCTTCTTCCATTTCTTCCGTGGCTTCGTCTTCTAACAATTTTGGCTTGGACGTGGCTTCGTCTTCTAACAATTTTGGCTTGGACAGATCCGCGTAGCAGGTACGATCCGGCCGTCCAATTTCATCAAAAGACGATGCCAGGTCCTACTAAAATTTACATATAATAACACAAGATAATTTGACATTCATGAATTTGGGGTAAAATGTAAAATGATGGGCATGAAAAACAAATGACCGTCATCAAAATTTCACTTGACAGGTAAGATAAATTTGAAATTCCAGCCCTGCATCCGACGTGCAATTTGATAACAATATTAACAAAGAGAAATATTGAAGTACACATGTTATCTCTATATTTTTAGGTCTGTCAAATCAACCACTCTTAAAGTAAAAATGCTCTTGTAAAAATCCATTCGGTGATTCCTTTTCTTCATTAATATCTTTATCAAATCGGATATTGGAATTTGAACGACATAATTTGTTATTATAATTACATTTCAATCTTGCTGTGTTTATAAGTTCTTCTATAATCGATCCTTTTTTTTACTGGGTCTTCCAAACTTGACACTGACTAACAGGTGAGATGATTTTAATATCATATGTTGGTGAATTGGTACTGAAAGATATGGCAGTTGGAATTCGCGAAAAGTGTAGGCAGTAGACTGCGTGCCATGTGATATCTCTCTACGTAATTTTGGATTTCTCTCTCCATATATCTATCTCCATAATTTTGGATATCTCTCTCCATATATCTCTCACTTGAACATAATTGTACAAGGCTTTTCTATTTATTTAATGAACCTGTAACCGTTGAAAACTCTTAGTTAAATTAGATTTATGTTAACATTTGGATTTGGATTCTTTTCTTAGTATTCCTATACATACCCAATGAAGATCGGGTAGTTTCACCAGTTATATATCCATTTCCAGTGGCAGTTCAATAGCCATAGGTTGTTCTGGTTTTATATCCTCCCGTTAAAATCCAGATCCATGTTCTAGATGGATACTGGCTTTACGTTCCAGTGTGGTTGATTCAAACTTTAAGGTGGTCAGCTTAAAATTCGTTTTCTATTCTTCTAATCCGAATTTATATGCTCTTTTGATGATATGCCCAGAATTTGATTCAATTTCCATCTTATTACACAACATTAAATGCATTGCTCTCTTTTGATGACATATATAGCTTTCAAAATGTAGGTTAAATAAGTATACTAAATGTACCACTCAATTATGTAGGGACTAAACTGATATGTGGCCATTTTTTCATATAATATGAGGGTGAGGGTGGAGGTGGGGCAAAATATTAGAGAAAACATATTATTTTTTCTCTAATATTCCCCCACCCCCATATGTAAGGGTTGGGGGTCCGAAAAATATTGGAGAAATGTATTTGAGGGTGAGAGTGGGGGGTGGTGGAAATATTGGAGAAATGTATTATACATTTCTCTCATATTCTCCCAACCCCTCACCCTCATATATGGGGGTGGGGCGAATATTAGAGAAAAAATAATATGTTTTCTCTAATATTTTGCGTCACTCCCACCCTCATAGAAATATTAGAGAAAACATATATTATATATGAGGGTGAGGGTGGGGGTGGAGGAAATATACCCATATATGAGGGTGGGGATGCCGGAAATATTGGAGAAATATATAATACATTTCTCCAATATTTCCCGCACTCCTCACCCTCATAGCAATATTAGAGAAAACATATATTATAATATATATGTTTTCTCTAATATTTCTCTCCACCCCCACATCCACCCTAATATATGTTTTCTCTAATATTCCCCCCGCCCCACCCCCATATATAATATATTTTTTCTCTAATATTACCCTCCACCCCACCCCTCACCCTCACCCTCACCCTCATAGGATTCTTTGAAAATATATTTTAGACTTGTCTTGACAATTACAATTGACCCATAGTAATGTTGGCTGATAATTAGTGGATCCATCATCATGTTAAATGGTAATTTGAAAGTGTTCAATTTTTTATTGCTCCAAATATGTGTTGTAATTATATTTACAAAATAAAAAATATGATGTTAGAAAATGTAATTGTTTTACTGTGTGGATTGACTTTTATCTCTATTATGTTTTGCATATTAACTTTCCCCACCTCTATCTCCACTCTCATATGAGGGTGTTGTAAGAATTAATCCCTTATAAATAACAATAATGATCAAGTTTCACATTTTCTTTGAAATTGTAATATTTAATACACTTTGGTGTCAATGTTTTGTTGCACATTGTTGTATTTACTAAGAAATAGTAGGAGCATGTCAGAGTTATCTTATATGTGATAGATTTTGGTGATAGATTTTAGAGTTGTATCTATTAAGAAACAATGCAAGTATGCCATTTATTTACTATGGAATGGGGGCCATCTTAATTAAGAAATTCCTATGAAATGTTCTTCCATGTTTTTCTTTAGTCATGTATTTTAAAAGGGTTACATGGAAATAGGTTGTTCACTACATCATAGATAATACACACTTTTTTTTTGTAGGTCATCTATTTTAAAAGGGTTTCGAAGTTGGAAGCTTCTATCAAGAATTCATTGAGAATAGTTTCTTATTCATATGGTTTTGATGTACATACCCATCTCATTTTTTTTATCCAGATGCAAAGAAGATTGAGTTCTTAGAGACATATGAAAATCATGATTCAATTAATATGACTATCGTTTCAAGAAGTAATTTACTTTTTTTTTCATATAATATGAGGGTGAGGGTGGAGATGGGGCAAAATATTAGAGAAAACATATTATTTTTTCTCTAATATTCTCCCACCCCCATATGTGAGGGTTGGGGGTCCTGAAAATACTGGAGAAATGTATTTGAGGCTGAGGGTGGCGGGTGGTAGAAATATTGGAGAAATGTATTATACATTTCTCCCATATTCCCCCAATCCTCCACCCTCATATATGGGGGTGGGGGGAATATTAGAGAAAAAATAATATGTTTTCTCTAATATTTTGCCTCACCCTCATAGAAATATTAGAGAAAACATATATTATATATGAGGGTGAGGGTGGGAGTGGTGAAAATATACCCATATATGAGGGTGGGGGATGCATACATTTCTCCAATATTTCCCCTACCCCTCATCCATATTTCTCCAATATTTCCCCCACTCCCCACCCTCATAGAAATATTAGAGAAAACATATATTATACTATATATGCTTTCTCTAATATTTCCCTCCACCCCGACCCCCACCCCGACCCTAATATATGTTTTCTCTAATATTCCCCCCACCCCCATATACAATATATGTTTTCTCTAATATTTCCTTCCACCCCCACCCTCACCCTCATAGGATTCTTTGCAAATGTATTTTAGACTTGTCTTGACAATTACAATTGACCCATAGTAATGTTGGTTGATAATTAGTGGATCAATCGTCATGTTAAATGGTAATTTGAAAGTGATCAATTTTTATTGCTCCAAATATGTGTTGTAATTATATTTACAAAATAAAAAATATGATGTTAGAAAATGTAAGTGTTGTACTGTGTGGATTGACTTATATTTCTATTATCTTTTGCATATTAATTTTTCCCACGTCTATCTCCACTCTCATATGAGGGTGTTGTAAGAATTAATCCCTTATAAATGGCCATAATGATCAAGTTTCACATTTTCTTTAAAATTGTAATATTTAATAGACTTTGGTGTCAATGTTTTGTTGCACATTGTTGTATTTGCTAAGAAATAATAGGAGCATGTAAGAGTTATCTTATATGTGAAATACATTTTAGAGTTGTATCTACTAAGAAACAATGAGAAAAAATGAAAGTATGTCATTTATTTACTATGGAATGGGGGGCGTGTTAATTAAGAAATTCCTATGAAATGTTCTTCCATGTTTTCCTTTAACACACCTTGTCAAAGAGAATACCTTGTCAAAGAGAATAGACAATTTTTTTTTGTAGGTCAATATTTTTTGTTGGTCATGTATTTTAGAAAGGTTACATGGAAATAGGTTGTTCATTGCATTATAGAAAATACACAATTTTTTTTTTAGGTCATCTATTTTAAAGGGTAGCCAAGTTTCTATCAAGGGAAGCTTCTATCAAGAATTCATTGAGAATAATTCTGTATTCATATGGTTTCGATGTACATACACATCTCATTTTTTTATTGTATATATAAGTGTCCATCTAATTTTGTTCGGGGTCTATTTATATATATAGAGATCTACTTCTCTCTAAGGTATTCTTACAATATTATTCTATCCTCGGGGGCAATTGCTATTTATAGTCTTAACTAATATAATACATGTATTATACTCTTTGAAATTGTTCTATGCATTATTATTATAATTAATTCAATATAAGGCTTTGTTGTTGTAGATTTCAAAAAAAAAAGATTATTCGATACCCAATTTTAAACACAATGTGGATTGAAACCAAGTCGCTAAGGGAATAACTTACCTAGATTTAAAAACATATTGCATAACAATGATTCCAAACCTTATTGTGTTGTTGTCGATATTATTAAAGTTTTCAATGGAAATATTTGATTTCCTCATGCATTAGCTAGTGCATATTATATAAATCGAATGGGATGTTTCATAGCTAGTTAAGCACATTGAGTGCTTGCTGATAAATCTTGAAAATGTTCAAATAGACAATTCGATGTGCTATGTGTCATAGAATGGGGGGAGGTTAATGGCATTTATTATAATGTGTTTTAATATATTCTTTAGTTAATGTTATTGAAAAAGAGAATAAAAAAGAAAGTAAGGAGTTTATTGTCAAAGTTAGTTTGACTATTACATAGATGTTCAATGCAAGGAGATTTAATAGCCAAAGTTGTTGTCACAAATGAGTATGAGCACCATAAGATTTAGGAGAGAGGTTTGGAGTTCTCTTGCTCAATGTGTTGTTGAAAGAATTATTATTCTCTTGTGACAATTGCTAGTTCATGGAAAAACTTAAAGGATTAGTATCTTGGTCAATAGACAAACTGGAGGATGAAAAACATGTTCTATTCTACATGTTAAAAGAATTTTTTAGTTATAAGTTTCATCCTTAGCAACAAACTATAGTCACGGCCTTAAGTTCTTGGGATGAAAGGTGAAGCTAGTTCATTAGTGTTCCTTGGAGCCAAATTATATTGACTTGTTCTAGAAGAGGATGCACTGCACTTCTCACGACTAGGTGGTAAAGAATTCATAGTTTTTTTTTTCTATATCTTATTTATCTAATGTGATAATTATTTATTTTTTTCTCTCTGAAGATGGCCTCCAAACCACTTGGTTGACTTTAATGGTTTCCCCCTAGATGTGAGATTAAAAGAAAGTGCAAAGGAAATAGAGGTCAATTTATGGGATGCAATAGAAGAACAACCTCTCTAATTGGAATATCCACCTACAGATATTGCACTAATGTAAAAATAGTGAGAATAAGGTCATGCAACCACCTCAAGTAAAACAAGGTGAGTGCATGTTCTAATAGTAAGTCAAGTACAAACTATACTGAAAGTGTTTAATCCTTCATTAGATGCATGGACATGCACATTATTGTAAGAATAATTTCCCTTTTGCACAACCCATGAGGTCAATGATTGATGGATATGATAAGTTGAGATCCAAGTATGAAAATAAAGGAAATAGATTTCATGCTCAATGATCTAGCAAAAAATGCCACTTTTGCAAGATAAAGAAATGAAAATAAGAGAACCTTTCTTACTATGAAAGTTGTGTATATTTTAACCTTGTACAATATTTACTACAAACAGATTTTCAGTAAAAGAATAGAAAAGATACAATGGAAAATACAAACATTACACATAGATTTTTCCCTTGAAAACCAAAAATAGGGAAAACCAACATATTCTATATTCATTCATAGTGTTACATTGTTTACAATGCAATATACATATAGGATCCAATGACATCCAAAACGCTAACTCAATGAACTGGATTAGTCAACAACCCTAATACCTTAACCGGAAATAGAAAATCATCAGCAAAAACTATGTGCCGAAAAACCACCCAACAATGGACACGAAAATCAAGGAAACACGAAAAATGAGGCAAACATGCGACATGTTTCCCGAGGAAAAAATGTGACACGTTTCTACCATTATAAGAGAAACTTTAAAAAAGGTGACTTGAAAGCAATGAATGGTAATAGTGGTTCAAAAAATCTAGATCAAATATAGTTGCAACAATTTTTAGTATCAGTAATATTATGGAACTAAATTCATATAAAGATCCTCTTATTACTTGTTCAATATGTCAATATGGAACAAGGGTGCCTCTCAAACTATTTCCTTCAAAAATGACCCATGGTTCACTTCTCAAGATGGTTAAAAATGACCCAGAAAGCATGGGTCTTCCTCACTTGTTGCAATCCCATTTCAGTATGATAATGGGAATAATTTCATGAGGTTGCAATCACAATGAAAATATTATTTTCAAGGTGGGATTATTGTGTCTCCGTCAATAGCAAAATTAGGACTACCATTTATCCAACCCAAGTAGAATGGTTACATGTAGCTCAAACAACCCACAATAACTATATTGCTAATTGTCATAGTGTCTAATATACCCACAAGATAAATTTGAAACTTCTTAACACACACTTGAGAATTATGCATGACAAGAAGGACAGAGGAAATAATTCTATACCAAGGATGTGTAAGAAGGGAAAGTCAATTAGTAATGTTAGAAATATCCCAATTTCTTTGACTAGTATGTTTACACATGGGATACAAGAGAAGGGGTCTACACCACTTTATCCTTTCCTTTCTAGAAATGGGTTCAAACTTTCCCATGACTTCATTAGCTAATTGAATCAAGATGCTTTAAGAATCAAGGGTGGAGAAATATGGGAATTGTTGTACAAGGGAGTCATAAAACCACACCCCACAAGATGCACTATTATAAACATAGTCATATGAATATGTTTGGTCTATAAGGAAGCGATTATGCCACCTCTTGAGGCAAGTGTTGATAATACATGCATTAAACCTAGACAATTTCCACTAGTGTTGATGTTGCAGATGGATAATTATGCAAGTGACAAAAAAATCATTATATGCTTGTATATGTTTCCCTTCTAATGGAAAAGAGGATATTTGAGCTTGTCGAGGTTGGTTTCCTACCAACAGTTCATGCATATGAATATATAGATGGTATACATCTATAAGGTTATCCATTTGATTAAAATTTGTGGATTCATTTAATTGTGTGGCTTCATTTGCAAGACCATTAGCTTGTTGATTGAATTCCCCCAAGACCTGGAAGAAGGTGATCTTTTGAAATCGATGAGCCTCTTTTTGAATTCTTGCTATGAGTGATGTTAGCTTGCAATCAAAGGGAGTCTTATTAGAATTAATTAGGCTAATAGTTATGCTCAAATCACTAATGACGATCTAAGTCCTCACTCTATCTGCATTCATTGATAGTAGTCGAGCTGAAGAAGGGCATATACCTTTGTCTGATGATTTATGGTTGTCTCTAAACCCCATGCATATATTTATTCTTTTTTTCCCTTGAGATCAAGAATGATCCCACCTTCTCCTACCACCCCCATGTTTTCCTTTGACACTCCATCTAAAAAGAGAATGTGATGTTTTATTTTTATGTTTTTCCCAAAGTTGACAATCATGGAAGTCTTTTTCACTCAGACCGAGTTGCCACAATGAACAATGAATTGGCTTGTGAATGACTGATTTTGGATATGGAATTGAATCCACCAAAACTTTTTTAATCCATGCTCTCTCATCACTATCAAGCCAATAAAACCCATGACCCTTCCTTCCCCTAGTGTTAATAGCTTACGTCAAAAGACCACTTGATTTTATACCGACTGACCTTGGATTGTTTAATTCCCATTGAAAAACAACCTCATTATGTGCCAACTGAAATTTACAACAAATGAATTTGGGTGAATCTTGCCATACTCTTTTCAAAATATATTTGTTTTTGAACAACCCACTTTAACATTTATTTCAGTGAGTGAACATATCCTTTCATGAATCTAGGATTTTCATTATATGGTTGATCTTTGCAAAAAATGATTTCCATGGATATTTCAAGAAGGAGAATTCAAAGAAGATATGGAAAGTTGTTTTGGCCTCAACAATACACAATGCACAATGAGAGGGTCCATGAATTCCTCTCTTTTGGATTTTCTTCATTGTAAAAAAATTCCCATGCATCATTACCCAACCAAATATGTTTATTTTAGGTAAGTCGTCATTATGCCATACATGTTTCCATAAAATAGGATGTTAATGGAGAGATAGAGACTATATTTAATATTTAGATTTATATTTTACATAGTATTCCATGTTACCCCACCCTCTTTGATCAGAAACATAATGATCAAAGGGAGAAAAACCTTTAAGAGATACAATTAGAGAAGAGGATAAAGGGGTAAATAAGTAGGCAATACTCAGGGTGACCAACCCAAACAACTATCGATTTTCACTTTCCAAGATGAAATATTACAAAGGGGGATTATACTTTGACTACCCATCTAGTTCTTCAAGGAGAGTGACTCACTGTTTTGCTCCAGGGGTGGGTTCCCCATAGTAAAGTCCATCCTTACATTGATTTATTTTCCATTTCCCAAAACCCATGTTAGTTTTGGATTGCATAATCATGGTTATAGCCTTCAGGATATTCCAAATGTGTGACCCTTTCTTATTTTCTAATTGACCATATATGCAACTCTCGTAATTCCCTTTTAAGTATTTTTTTAGGAGAACCTTCTTCCACCATTCTAGCGGACCAATGATTAAAATCCACACTAATTTGACACCCAAATCCAAGTTCATGATTGAGGGATATTTGATTCTCTATCCTCCTCCGTCCTTAGGACATATCACCATATTCAAGTTGAACAAATGGAACTTTTTGTGATTTGATTGTTGATGTATGTAGCATCGGATAGGTACTTCCACGTCAGTTTGTGTCTAACATGTGGGAATCATCCTTAATACCTCTTAGGACTTAGGAGATTCACTTTAATAAATTCATTATTAAAGAAAATTTACTTTTGTAATTAATGTGAGTTTAATTAAATGCCTAAGTATTTGGCATTAGTGAATTAAATCAAATCCCAACCATTAGATCATAAAGTGAAGGTGAGATCTAATTTCATCCTTTGATCACTTTGGAGATCTAGGGTTTTGGATAAACTCAAGGTTATAAAATACAGCCTAAGTGAGAGGAGTAGACACCCACAGAATCAATGAATGAGATCTCATTGTGTGGGTGGAGAAGGAATTCCATCCAAGTGTGCAAGGGCAGGGGTCGAGGAAAGAAGCAAAGGGGAAACAAAGGAGATAAAAACCAACCAACAAGATCGAAGGACTGATCTTGAGGTTTGTAAAGTTTGGCTATTTGTTGATTTGTATTTTCCTTATGTGGTCCATTATTCCACGACGAAATCCCAAGATTGTATTTAATAAAATTCACAAGTACTAGTTTTCCCTTAAGGATTTTTCTATGGGCTTTTACCTAGAAAATTTCATTTGCAATGTGTTTGTTTCAATTTATGATTTCGTTGTAAGGTTTCATTAAAAAATCAATTGTGCTCTTATTCAATAAATTAATTTATTTGGAATTAATTTTTGGGTGCTAAATATGAGAAATTAACATTGATTCCCCCCTACCATAAGAATTGCATAATTCTCGAGATACTTGATACATGATTCCAATGGGAGCTAACATAAAAAAGCATTGGAAGATTGGGAGAGTTATTAGCTTTGATTTAATGAGAACCACTCTACATGTTGGGTTCAACCATTGGGATACCCATTATCAAAATTTGGACTTAATTTTGTCGATGATACTTTTCTAGGACTGCACTATGGGATCATTGAGAGATATTGACATCCCCAAATACTTGAAGGAGGTATAGGACTCTTTGCAAGGAAATGATAGAATATTATGGAAATTGCATGAAGGATATGAGAATTGATATTCCAACCATAGATATAACTTTTTCCATTATTGAAATTACCTCTTGAAGCATTGAAAAAATGACTCGTAACACATTTAAAGTGCTTAACAATGATGGTTGAAGCACTGCCAAGCAGAAGGGTGTTTTTAATGAATTGCAAATGGTCCATGCTTATGATGCCTCTAAACAATTTAATTCCCGACAAGTTTGCCACAACCCTATCTGATTCCAATTTCCTACTTAATGTTTTAGCTATTATAATATACACGAGAGGAGATAGAGGAAAAACCTACTTCAATCCTTAGATTCTTTTGAAAAAAGTGGTGGGACTCCCATGTACTAAAGGTCCAATCCATGGACCACTAATAAAACTAGAAATCCATTTAATAAAATGAGAAGAAAAACCAAATACAGATAGAACATAAAAAATGAAAGAATATCTTACAGGGTGAAAAGCATTGGGCATATCAATTTTGATGATCATTCATTTGTCCATACTCTCCCTAGTTGATTGGATTATGTTACAATGTGTTAATGATTTTCTAGTGGTCTCATGTATATGGAATTTTGTAAATTTATTCTTCAATAACTATCTATCTTGTAAAATCTATCTTGTAAAATGTTGATTTTTGTAGCTTCAGGAGGTATTCCCACAACGGGTCATGGTGTGAGGCATGTGGGGATATTTTTTGGCACCAGATCAACCTTTCATTTTAGTGAAAATTCCCTTGGAATGAGGCTAGGGCCTCATGGGAAAGTTGATGAGATTTGTAATTAAAAAAAATATCAGATATATTTATTTAATATTTTATAACTATTATTTTTTTTACCTATTTTGATATAGATGAATAAAATAATAACTTTTCATAATAATAATTCAAATTAAATTTATTTAATTTTATTAAAATATTTCTTTAATTAAATAATTTATTAAAATTTTTATATTGAGGAAACAAATTGCATTCATTAAACCTTTTGCAAATGGAATTGACCTTCCAGACGTGGTCTTCCAGATGAATCTGAAGAGAGAATAGTTGCACTGATATTCAGAGACTGTCAGATATTAAAGTTGAAAAAAATCGTGTATCAACTGTGTAGAATCCAGTGTACAGAGATATCATGTGGATCAATAGATGATATTTTTAATTTTATCATATTTCTTTATCGCCTGGCATACTCAGTATTGTGTCGGCTATCATCACCTTCGTCAGTGTGATTTCCAATGGTCATTGTTTCCATTAACATTTAACCGACAGTTATTCTTCGTAATGTTAAATCCATATTCTCTCTGGTTTCGAAGACCGACAAAAGGATGACAAGGTGTATCATCCGACGTGCAATTTGATAACAATATTAACAAAGACAAATATTGAAGTACACATGTTATCTCTATATTTTTAGTTCTGTCAAAACAACCACTCTTGAAGTAAAAATCCATCCGGTGATTCATTTTCTTTATTAATATCTTTATCAAATCAGATGTTGGAATTTGAACAACATAATTTGTTATTATAATTACATTTCAATCTTATTGTGTTTATAAGTTCTTTTATAATCGATCCTTCTTTTTGTACCGGGTCTTCCAAACTTGACACTGACTGACAGATCAGATGATTTTAATAGTATCTGTTGGTGAATTGGTACTGAAAGATATGGCAGTTGGAATTCAGTTGGAATTCGCGAAAAGTGTAGCCAGTAGATTGTGTGCCATTTGATATCTCTCCATAATTTTGGATTTCTCTCTCCATATATCCCTCTCCATAATTTTGGATATCTCTCTCCATATATCTCTCACTTGAACATAACTGTACAAGGCTTTTCTATCTATTTAATGAACCTGTAACCGTTGAAAACTCTCAGTTAAATTAGATTTATGTTAGCATTTGGATTTGGATTCTTTTCTTAGTATTCCTATACATACCCAATGGAGATCGGGTAGTTTCACCAATTATATATCCATTTCCAGTGGCAGTTCAATAGCCATAGGTTGTTCCGGTTTTATACCCTCCCGTTAAAATCCAGATCCATGTTCTAGATGGATACTGGCTTTGGGTTCTAGTGTGGTTGATTCAAACTTTAAAGTGGTCAGCTTCAAATTTGTTTTCTATTTCTATAATCCGAATTCATATACTCTTTTGATGATATGCCCAGAATTTGATTCAATTTTCATCCTACTACACAGCATTAAATACAATGCTCTCTTTTGATGACATATATAGTCTTCAAAATGCAGGTTAAATAAGTATACTAAATGTACCACTCAATTATGCAGGGACTAAATTGATATGTGGCCATTTGTTTTCATATAATAGGAGGGTGAGGGTGGAGGTGGGGCAAAATATTAGAGAAAACATATTATTTTTTCTCTAATATTCCCCCACCCCCATATGTGAGGGTTGGGGGTCCGGAAAATATTGGAAAAATGTATTTGAGGGTGAGAGTGGGGGGTGGTAGAAATATTGGAGAAATGTATTATACATTTCTCTCATATTCTCCCAACCCCCAACCCTCATATACGGGGGTGGGGGGAATATTAGAGAAAAAATAATATGTTTTCTCTAATATTTTGCCTCATCCCCACCCTCACCCTCATAGAAATATTAGAGAAAACATATATTATATATGAGGGTGAGGGTGGGGGTGGGGGAAATATACCCATATATGAGGGCGGGGGATGCCGAAAATATTGGAGAAATATATAATACATTTCTCCAACATTTCCCCCATCCCTCACCCATATTTCTCCAATATTTACCCCACTCCCCACCCTCATAGAAATATTAGAGAAAACATATATTATAATATATATGTTTTCTCTAATATTTCCCTCCACCCCCATCCCCACCCCCACCCTAATATATGTTTTCTCTAATATCCCCACCCTCACCCTCACCCTCATAGGATTCTTTGGAAATGTATTTAGACTTGTCTTGACAATTACAATTGACCCATAGTAATGTTGGCTGATAATTAGTGGATCCATCGTCATGTTAAATGGTAATTTGAAAGTGATCAATTTTTATTGCTCCAAATATGTGTTGTAATTATATTTACAAAATAAAAAATATGATGTTAGAAAATGTAATTGTTTTATTGTGTGGATTGACTTCTATCTCTATTATGTTTTGCATATTAACTTTCCCCACCTCTATCTCCACTCTCATATGAGGGTGTTGTAAGAATTAAGCCCTTATAAATGACAATAATGATCAAGTTTCACATTTTCTTTGAAATTGTAATATTTAATAGACTTTGGCGTCAATGTTTTGTTGCGCATTGTTGTATTTACTAAGAAATAGTAGGAGCATGTTAGAGTTATCTTATATGTGATAGATTTTGGTGATAGATTTTAGAGTTGTATCTATTAAGAAACAATGTAAGTATGCCATTTATTTACTATGGAATGGGGGCCATCTTAATTAAGAAATTCCTATGAAATGTTCTTCCATGTTTTCCTTTAACACACCACATCAAAGAGAATAAACAAATTTTTTTGTGTAGGTCAATTTTTTTTTTTTTGTTAGTCATGTATTTTAAAAGTGTTACATGGAAATAAGTTGTTCACTGCATCATAGATAATACACACTTTTTTTTTTTTGTAGGTCATCTATTTTAAAAGGGTTGCGAAGTTGGAAGCTTCTATCAAGAATTCATTGAGAATAGTTCCTTATTCATATGGTTTTGATGTACATACCCATCTCATTTTTTTTATCCGGATGAAAAGAAGCTTAAGTTCTTAGTGATATATGAAAATCATAATTCAATTAATATGACTATTGTTTCAAGAAGTAATTTACTCTCCAATTTTCTTGATTTTCTTGATTGTATATAGAAATGTTCATCTAATTTTGTTGGAAGTCTATTTCTATATATAGAGATGTACTTCTCACTACAGTATTCTTACAATATTATTCTATCCTTATGGGCAATTGCTATTTATATAGTATTAAATAATATAATGCATGTATTATACTCTTTGAAATTGTTCTATGCATTATTATAATACCTCTTAGGGGAATGTTGAAAGGTATAGATAATAAACTTCTTCTTAAGGAATTCAACCTACCCTTGAATTCTAAAAGAAGGATTTTCCATAGAGAAAAATCAAATAACCAATGAAACCATCCAAGCAATCTCTCATAATACCTACCTCTATGCTTCATCATAAACCAAAACAATGACAAGTTAAGCACAAGAAAAACATGAGTTCGAGCATGTATCATATCATCGGAAATCCTAAAGTCTAGCTCATGGAGGTGGGAGGGGGGACAAAATTATGCCAAGTCACACTTCTAGGAAAGTTCTCAATCCATCTCAGAAAAGTATCAGGGAAGGTTAGAATGGTATCCTAGGAGTTAGTTGGACATGTTTTCCATCTCCAAATCAAGCATAATGACCTGTTTCAAAAGGCATTTATCACAATAGGCAAGATCCCTAAAAACAGGAATTTGTTAGGTTTTTGTTGGAATCTTTTGTAACAAGACTCCTAAATGAAGGAGGATCCTATGTATCTCATTGGTTTATACCTCCTTAGTATAGATAGAGATAATTCACTATATATGAAAGTGTATTTTGAGAAGGAAATGGTTGGATTCATGATCCAAGATTCAACCCTAAAACGATACGAATTTGATCGAAATGGTCCAAAGAATGCCTCAACGTTACGAGCGCTGGAGAACCCACTTGCATCTATCAAATGGGTATCAAAAAAATATTTTATATTTTTAAACCCATAATGCCACTTTTTCTAAATTGCCTTCATTCGGGGCTGGTCAAACGTTGGCCTATAATGACCCGAAGTTGAGAAAAAGGGGCCCAAATTCTCAGTTTCTTCAGGATACAATTCTTTGAAGAAACTAAAGACTGTAGCTCAGAAGGAAGAAAAAATGAACAACAAATTGGCAATAGATACCATCCTGGATGGATTGACAGATTCAATGAAATCCAAGGTGGGATCATGTGCATCATCAAAATAGTTTTGGGACAATCTACAAGACCTTTATGTAAAGGAAGATGCAGAAGAAGAAGAAGATCAAATTTAGGCAACCATTTCTCCTGGTGTTTTGGTAATGGGTGTTGGGGTTTGTGTACAACCATGACATCCTGATCGAGCCAAGGTCTGGCGAGAATGTTTTGGTTTTCCATGGGCGTTGTCTGGATTACTGTGTAGATAAAATGTTGATGAAATAAAAAAAAAATGGATTGGTGATCCGAGGTCCCTTTTCCTCCCTTGAAGATTTCAAAAAGAACCATAAAAACTAGTTAGCACTTTTAATCTAGAAAATGAACTAAATAAAATTAAAATTCCAGTACCTTTGATAGAACTCGCTAATAATCCATTATATAAGAAGCAAATTTCA
>JASDQU010262013.1:4924-15576 GCA_032191745.1 Picea mariana
TGTTGCTTGGAGCAGTGTATGAGGAGTTGGCCTGAGGATTGTCGCTGGAGAAAACCCCACACGGAAAAGGAGCTCTCGATCATTGCATAATTGATCTGTAGTCAGTAGCACTGGAAAAAATAATCCAAGGTTTAAGGCAGGAGATCCGAGTTGGAGGACGATTTGCTGGAATCGTATTGTCAGATCTAATGTTCTGATCCAGTAGATATGATCTAAAGGAGAGTGACAGAGTTACCGCCATTGGAAATCCGTGTCTCTATGTGTTCTTTCTTATCTGTTTCAATTCTTGTGTCAGATTTTGGTGTTTGATTTAGAACCCGGAAAATGGATGGCGAAGGGAAAATTTCAGATTGAATAGTAGATCCTATGCTGGTAAGATGCTGTGAAGAGTGAAAGCTTGCGTGGTAGCCTGCAATTGTCAGGAAGAAGAAGCCGCTCATCTGTAATGTTCTTATTGGATGCCATTTGACATTGCTCCATGGAACTTTTTTAACTAATGAAATACACCCGTATTACACCCATATGGCACTTTTTTAACTAATGATATACACCCGTATTACACCCATATAGCAGCAGTTGTCAGGAAGAAGAAGCCGCTCATCTGTCATAGAAAAAGGAGTGTAGATCTGCTATCGCTGCATGGAGAAGCTAAAAGAAGCGAAGGATACTGTTGGGTTACTACTAGATCAAGGGTGGATCTAGGCAGAGTTTAACTTGTATGAAGAAGCGCCGCAAGGAGATGGTGATGTGATGGTAGGGTAGTGAGAGACTGCATGTTCAACAGGGGTCAAGAATGATCAATCATTGGTCAAGGAAACAGCGGAGAATTGATTGCGGATCTACTGATAGAATGTGGATTTAGTGTAATGCATGGTGCTCCAACGGATTTTCTCGACAAGATGGGCGGAAAGGAGAGTAGATTTGTCTCTATAAAATGAGTAGCCATGTGAGTTTGCCATTCCCATCGAGGTGAGAAGAGAGAGCAATGCTACGAAGGCGACCAACAGAGAAGCCACCAACAAGGTGGAAGAAATCTGTTTGAGAGGGAGACGATGCCAGCAAGAAGCAACTACAATAGAAGGCACAACTTCTGTGTAAGAGAACTGCCTATTACCTAGTGCCTGCACACAGTTTGGTTACTGCAAGGAACCTCTATTGGTGGAGATCTCCAGTAGTGAAAGGATTTGGATAATGTTGGTGTCAGGGATGATTTTAGGGGCTAAATTTTTTTAATAGGATAATTTTTCAAGGTTTTTCCAAAAAAAATTGCTATTCTAAAAATTATTGGCCCAAATTTTATAGGATAAAATTATTTTACCTTACAAATCCCCTAAATTTTATACAAACTATATAAAATCTTTAGAAATTTGAATATTTTTACAAAAATATTGCCAAAGCATTTTATATTTGGCATATGAAGGATTAGTAAGATTCGTCAAGGTTTATATATTTTAAAATAAATTTTCATCCTTAAAATCATCCCCGGTTGGTGTGTAGAAGAAGGCAGCTAAGAAATATCTGCATGGTGTTAGTTTGGTGCAGCAAATAAATAAAAAAATTCCCCATGTTAAGATGGAGCTTTGCTTTCGAAGAGATGAGAAGACAGGTTTTTCGCAGTGATAGTGAGAAAAGGTATATGATGTTTCTTATGTGACGGATGAATTTGGCCTTTGATTGGGAGTTGATCGACCCTGCAATGTGTTATGGCTTGATGGGTGATGGCTAGCCTATTGGTCGCTATCAGATATATGGGTGGATGGTAAAAATGTCTTTGAAGTTTGGGTAATGTTCAGAATTTCTAAATGTTTTTGGAATCTTTGATAAATGTATTGAGCATTATTGAGCTTCGTTAACTCAATATGAAAATGTAGTTATTTTATTAGAATTCATGACTTTAACAAATGACAGGTGAAGCATGGAGATCCAAGATAAAGATTGAACAAAGCCGAAGATGCAAATGAAGACACCCATCAAGTGCATTACCCGAGAGAAGCAAGTCTACATATCATTGCATTTAAAAAAGACAGGTATATCTATTTTTATTTGGTCAATGCATATGGATGTGATTTGACAAGTATGGGTATTGATAATTTTGTTTAACGGCTTGGGTGGTTATCACATTAAAATTGTGTGGAGTTCTTTAATGGTATCAAGGGGTCATAAAAATAGAAGAAGGTCTTGGTCCATAGTGAAATGATGAAAAAGATGAGAATGAAAGGTCATTCTGGTTAAGTTGATTAATTAAGACATGATAAAGTATTTTTGGGCATATGATTGGTGCCCAGGAGTGGTGTTAACCTTGGTGTTGTTGTAAATCATTTTGAATGCTTCTTGTATCTGAATTGAAATTATGTAATGATGCATATGTATTTTTTGAGAAGCAGGGGGTGAACGATCAGTTGTACCTGACACCCCAAAGTTTTTGGTCCAAGTTATAAAGCTTATCCATAGGCAAGTTGATTTTCCCGAGTGTTTTGTAAGCCCTATTATTTAGGGCTACATGCATTAGTGTGGTAGAAATGTAATCATGTAGCGTGTATTCCTCTTATGCATAGAGAGCATGTGGCATCAAGTTGCGGAATTGTAGTGAACCGGTCTGGTTCAGACTACACACATCCAAAATATTTGGAACATAATACAAAAATCCATAAGGATAAATAATATATTAAATAATATATAAGAATATGAATAGTATGAAATATTATGATTATAAATGAGATTGAGGGCCGTATATATACCCACGCAAGGGTGCCCTTTGATAAGAGACGTGACCTTTCACTAGGAAGGTGTCTCTTCATTACATATTTATTGTTAATATTTATTTATATTTATATATTATATATATTTTGTTTATTACAAGAATAAACCACTTGGATAGGTATGAGGGTGGAAGGTGTACTTGTATGCTAACTTGATGTTGAATCTTTGATTAAGGGGGGAATGTGTGAAGTAATCTTAGAATGTGACATGGTTCGAACCAAGTTATGATTAAGGGGGAGCCTAACGTGTTCATGAACCATGTAGGTGAAAAAGGTTTCCTAGAGAATTGGTGAGTACAATAGATGGTACCCATGTATCTCAGTAGATGGATTTCTTTTTATATGTACATCAATGATAAGTTTTTTCCAGGTACAAAAGGAAAGAGCAAACAAGTTCGAGGATGAATCCCATAGTGAAGAAATCATAAGTGAGTGTGTATTGTAAATCAGTTTCCCAATCATGATGGTTAGTGGTCATCCAAAACCACTTGTTATGTTGAAAAGTTCATGGTACTCTAAAAACCACTTTGTAGTTCAAGGTTAGTGGTAAGCCAAACCCACTTTTCATGACAGAGGAACGTTCATGATCAACCATAAATTACTTGATGTAATGTATGTACTATGGTTCATGGTAAGCCAAAACCACTTGAGAGATATAATGGTTAAGGGTAAGCCAAAACCTGTAACGGTGTTATGGTTAGGGGTAAACCACAAAAACCAAGAAGAATTTACGATGAGGGGAAGAAAGTAAAATAATGCAACACACTCAAAACAATGATATGACATGAAGATCATGAACACAGAATAAATACCAATGACAATGCATCCAAATGAAGCCCAGTCATATGAAGACAAAAGTTGAAGATGAGGACACGACTCAAATTAAGACTAAGACAATAAGAACAAGCAAGTAAAAGAAGAATGGACAAGAAAATAAACATTAAGGGGGAGTGTTAGATATAATGTTTATCTTGAATTAAATGTTAGTTAAGAGTAGAGAAATGTGGAGATTGTTACCCCCTCTCACCTATGGGTAACTAGAGGAGATCATTCTCCATGATCCACATTGCAGACAATGATCCCAGAGATGATGATCAACATTCTCCACAGACAGTAGCCCCTCAAGCCTCCCCCCTCATCATTGCTCAACTCATTCACTTTATCAACATGGTTCATCCAATGATGGTGGTCCAACACACATGAGATGTATTAGTCATTCTTTCATACAAAGAGTTACATTTAATGCATTAGGTATTTAGGTGAGGATGATGGGTTGAAGTCAAATAATGGATCATGATGCTTGGAAATTATGTTTTTTTTCTTGTTTCAACTTGGTGGCCATCATATGTGTCCTAGTCCAATTTTGTCACTCTTGGGGAATAGGGGTACTACTGGAAAGCCTTAGTAGGGGTAATGTATCATTCCCGTCCAACCATGTTCCTTCCTTTGTCCTACCTGTTGATATTATGGTAGTTGCGGGAGGTATTAACCTCTACATGTAACCTTTGAGAAGACTAGAATATTTCAGGAAGTAAGAAAAACCCTAAAACGTTGGATAATAACCCTAGAAGACAAGTTTTGCTCAAGAGAATAATTAATATTGAATTATTAGTCTCCAGGAAGAGAATTCGGCCCAGTTAGGTCACTTGGAGGACTATAAATAAGAGGGCGCTAGAGCTCATTTGTCACACACTCTCTCACAACTACATAAGATCAGTTGCGCGCAAGTTTGGAGAGGAGCTGCAACTGCAGCTGCTGCAATTGGCAAATTTTTGGTTTTGGCTTGGACCTTCTCTTGGTTATTGTTTGGTCTTTCTTCTTGGTACACTAGCTCTGGAGAGAGGTACGCTACCTTGGTTGGATATTGGGTCTAGGGTTTGCTTCCAGAATCATTCTCTCTGTCAAGGTTACAGTGCTCGAGGGTGGCTTTGGCCTATGGTTGGGTGACAATATTGCTATATTTTCTATGGTGAAATGAACACACTTACTTTTTTTTATCCCCTATCCTAGGGATAACTAAGGATATTATGTCTCGAAGCCCACAGGTCCTAGACATGGAGTACCGAGAGCCACATTGACTTGAGCTTGGCCCTGGAGAGCCCATCTCTTCTTCAGCGCCTCCTATCTATCAGCAGCAGCAACATCCATCCCATCGGCCTGGTTCTGAGGTAGCAGTGTGTCTTGCTCCATGAGGTAATAAGTCTGGGTATCATGGTATGTGTCACTCTGATTCTCAAAACATTTGAATATGTGCATTGAATTCTCTTCTATTTCATGATGTTTTCTTGGAAATTATGCCTTTTAACTTGTTCTACCTGGGGGGGATGACAGAGTGCCCTAGTGGGTGGGTCTACGGAAGGTCATCATCCATTCCTTCCATACTTGTCACTTTTCATCATTTTCCCTCTCAGCTAGCCCCTACATTTTTTCAAGCATTGGGTTTGCCAAGCTAGTAAGGGTTGTAACTTGCCTTGTGGGAAGAAGGGGCTAAAGGCCCAGAGTGTAAAAGTAGTTGGCAAAAGTTAAAAGCCAAGATGAAACCTTGAGATGCTTTGCCCAGGGATCCCCGAGAAAGTAATAAAAGGCTTCTCAGCAAGAAAAAAAAGGGGAGACCCGTAAAATAAAATAAAACTCAAGACTTAGTTGGTGGATAGGAGGTCTCATCATGAGTCGACCTATTAGGTCCATGGGCATGTAGCGGCATGACACTACTATTCATCTAGTCACCAAGCCAGGGTATTGTCTCTTGGTGGCATAGCCAAGATAAAGGGGGTCTCATCACGAGCCAACCTTCTGATCTCCGTGAAATGCTTGTGGGTAACGTTGTCACCACTGGTCACCACGCCAGGGCAGTGTCCTCCAACTATTCTCTTGAAAGAAAAAATAAAATAAGACAAAGAGTAAAAAGGAATTGAATGAGCTAGGAAACAATTGCATCCATGACAAGGTGCATCTCACCCTCTACAGAGGCACCCACAGGTAAGACCTACATTTCCCTGTTATCACTGCACCCCTTGCCCAAACATCCCCCACACCATCTCATACATTTACATGACCTAGATTGGTCTTCACCTGGAAACACCCTACACTTGAGGAGGATTATCCCAATAGGACATCCTGAAACCCTCTCCAAAACTGGCTTGTTAAAATAGCATAACGTCTTTGAGCATTTGTCTAGGTAAAGGGGGGTTTGATGCACATGTCTGGGTAACTTGATTATTAGATGTGATTGACATTGCTATGATCTCTGTGACTTATGAGCCCATGGAGGGCGTACTTTTTGTTGCTGCAGGACCATGCCCGATGGACAGGTACATATGGGGACATGATTAGCTCGGACCTCCATGGGGCTAAAATCCCACCAGATGGATGCTAAGACCCTAGCCAGGGGCAGCGGGATACCAGAGGCTTGCGCCAAAGGAAAGGGAGGACGTTCTACCAGAGGCACTTTGGTATGCCTGGACCTAGGGGGGTCTTTCCCTCCCACCATGGCGTTGGCCCTTAAAGGCCCCTAACGTCATCATTCTGAGCCTTGACGTCATCCAGTTGGGGTTTTGGGCATGAGGACGGCTTGGTTGGCACGTGTGGTAGTTTCTAAGGGGTTTTGAGCCCTAACGTTTCATTTTGGAGGCCTAACGTTCCAAGAGGAGGCCCAATATCACCCTAGGAGGGGCATGACATCATCCCTAAAAGATAAATTAGGGTTTTAATTGTCAATTTTATGTAAAACTGGATTTTTGATGTAAGTTGGCCATGTCGACCTTTTTTGACCTAAAATGTAATTAAAGGTCACTTGTATTGTATAAATAAGGGAACAATCTCTTATATTTTTCATCATCTTTCACTCACACAAGTGTGAGGTCTGAAATTCGGCCTCTTTTAAGGCATATTGGTTGAAATAAGTGATGCACAACTCTTGGAGAAAGCTTATCTTGGTGTATTTTTGCATTTTCATGGTGAAAAGTCTTCAACTAGGGTTTGTTGCTAGATTATTCTTGATGAAGTAAGTAAAAATATGCAATCCTTCTTTGTTTTGAATGGTTAGGGTATATTTACTTGTTCATTTATAAGATTATGAAATTACTAGTGTGAAACCCTAGGAGAAATGCACATGTTATTGGCCTTTTCTTTCTAACTCTTCACCTACTTGATTTTGCTAGAAGACACCTCCCTTGAAGGATATACTAGAGCCCTACCTTAACAACACTCTAGTATCATTGCTTCATTGAGATTCATACTTTTATTTCAAATCTTGACCTAAAGGAGAAGGAAATTGCTAGGGCCTAGGGTTACCTACTTCCTAGCATCTTTTCCTTCTAGGGTTCTGGATATTGAGGCCTTAGGTTACTAACACCTCAATCATCCTCCCTCTTCCTTTAGCTCACCTATTATCATTTGTTGTTTCCCTCTAAGAATTGTCGCTTCAATATTGACTCCATTTACCCTAAAAGGCACTAGTTCATACCTTGCAAGTGATTGATCGACTAAAACAACTCTTAAATCATCTACCTTAACTCCTTTACTAACTATTTCTAACCTTAGATTAGACTAACCTACTAACTACTTTGTTGCTGTTGCAAAAGATAGCTACAGCCATCTATAACAGCAGCAAATTCATCTTAAAAGCAAGTTTTAAAGTTGATTACACATTGCCATCAATGCTTCTGACAAGTACAAGCATTTTGTCAAGTTTATGTTATCATTTTGGGTCATTATTGAAGCTTTATCGAGGCATAATTGTGAAGCTATTGCTATATATACATTGCTGTTATAAATACTTCTGTTGCTTCAACTTTTATATCAGCTTGTTCTTTTTTATCAAATTCTATGGTTCTATGAAGCATTAACATCATATGGTACTTGCAAATAGTATTTTTCTTGATTGTTCTCGGCAGGTACACTTAAATATCACTTTGCTTCATCTCATTAAAACCTTTGGAAACTTTGATCAGAGTGACCTGTGAGAGGGGTTGGACTTTGTTGATACTCTTACCTTAGCCTTCTCAAACCCCTGGGTCACTGGGGACGTCTCCCCTGGGGTACCACTCCTAAAGAGAAAGAGGTGTCTTGTTTAGGTGACAGTGATAGGACAACCTCCTGTTATGCCAAGTATAAATTGTGTGATAACATTTGGGCGGCGTTGTCGGGGAACACTGAGTCAATTCTCATCAAAGACGACACTTTTCGGTGAGCCTTTCCTCAAAAGCCTTTACTTTACAAAGCTTATCTGGCGACTCCACCGAGGGTGATCCCCTCATCCCTTTCACAGTTTCAAGAAAATTATCTGGCGAATCCACAAATCTCAGGGAGGTATACCAACCCTCCCAAGTTCTTTAAAAGAAAACCTCCCCAAAACTCTCCTGTAGTAAAATCATTATTTGGAGGCAATCTTCTTTTAAACATGATGTCTAGCGCAAGAACTCAGACTGTTAATCCAAACCAAGCTAATAGCCAGAAGCAATATTCATCCAAGCTCTTCAAACCATTATACATGACAACCATACCAGGATACCCTAGGAAAATGCCCCCTAAGTATGAGAAGTAGTTGCCTAAATTCACTGGTAATGATGTAGTCAGTGCCAAGAATCATATGAGTAATTTATGGGCCTTCTTTCAGCTTCATCCCATCAATGATGATGCTGAGGATCTAGCTATGAAATTGTTCTCTGCTACCCTCCATGATGGCGCTAGACGTTGGTACAATGGTCTCCTCGATGCTAATATTAAAACCATGGATAGATTGGAGGAAATATTCCTCAAACGATGGAGTGTCAAGGAAGACCCCAACATGTTGTTGATAAGGCTAATAACCTCACAAAACAAGAGAATGAAACCGTTAGAGAATTTCATGATAAATTTGAAAATTTGATGCCAAAGATCCTAGTGAGCCATCATCCTTCTGATAGTTTCCTTCTCTTTCTTTACACCAAAGCCTTTACAGGACAGCTGGTATATCTCCTCAAGGATAAAGCCCCTAAAACAATCCAAGAATCCCAAGAGGTAGCTACAAGGATTGAAGACAACCTATCATCATCTAGAGTCGAGCCTTTCTTTGCCCCAAGAGTTAGAATGGATGCTAAACCTAAGATAGTCCATAATGTTGAACCTACCTCAGATATTAACGCTAGCTTGGAAAAGATACAACTGACTGTAGATGGCATGGTAAAAACCCAAGAACTAATGATGAATAGGATTGTCAATCTAGAAAGAGTTCAACAACAAGTTCCTAGGGTTCCTTACAAAGGGCAATTTCAGAAAGGGAATCAAGATTTTAGACCAAAGAATGATCAAGAAGTTCCTAATACTTTAGCCCCCGCAAACGTAGTAGATGAAAACCCTTGGTGCTTACAATGCAGAGACTCATATTGGGAGCATGAGTGTCCTCTCAACAATGGTGAGCATGACCAAGTGAACGTTGTTAATCATACCATTGAAAGTCCTCAATATTTCCTTAATGTCACACTTGAAGAACATCAAGAAGGCATAAAGGAAGCAGCCAAGAAGGCTAGGATGAAGGTGATAAATAACCTTGACCAAGAGTCGAGAGAAAAGTTGAAGAAGCAAGAATTCCAAGTATACACTAGGAAAAAAAGAATGAACCAACCTCTCTCTACTATGCCTGTGATTTTGTAATGATCCCAAGCCAATTTTTTTGCTTGGAACCACTAACTACCACTGATTTGTGATGTGTAGGTGTTTATTGAGTTATTAAGTGCATACAAGATTCATCCAACACATGAAGATCTTAACACATTCAAGATATAGAAGCACAAACAAGGATCTGACCTTTTTATTATGTGTAATGTAGAATCAATACAATAGATGGCCGATCTGGCATGAACCTCAAATGGCCGTACAAACAATAGATATGAGCTGCTACAAAATGCTCCTGTCAATACAAAAGAAGCCTCCAAAGGTTGAATAAGTAATGAAGACCAGTGTCAGGCAGATCTGGATGCCAACCCTTCCAGCTGAAGGGTGCCACGCTCCAAGTGAAGACTGAAACCCTCAATATTTCGTCCCTGGTGCCAAAGATGTCCAATCGCCCCAAGAAAGATGCCAAATAGTAGATCGGGTGATGGCAAGAACAACCCAGGTTCCAGAATCTCCAAGATCCCTCTCACACCCTGTAGATCTGAACTCCTCCCTGAATGGTGCGCCCCACTGGATGCCTGGAACCCTAGATAATTCGGCCCTGATGAAGGAGGTCTCCAAATGATCTGAAACTCTCCAAGAATATAGATCGGGCTATGAGAACCCTGTGGGAGAAGTTTCAGGCCCAGATCTCAAGCAGATCTCTCTAGATCTGAGTTTTACTGAATCAATGGTGCGCCCCCCTGGAGGCCTGAAACCCTAGATAATTCGGCCCTGATGAAGGAGGCCTCCAAATGATCTGAAACTCTCCAAGAATATAGATCGGGCTATGAGAACCCCGTGGGAGAAGTTTCAGGCCCAGATCTCAAGCATATCTCTCTAGATCAGAGTTTTATTGAATCACAGGACGTCCCCTATGGCTCCAAGATGTCCCAATCTGCAGACAAATATATGATGATGATAACCCTCTAGAAAAACCCTCTAATTGATGGTCATGCCCCTGCAAATAGAACCCAAGTATCGGAATGGCCCTAGGCCCTCAGGATAAGCTGGATCGAACCTCCCTCTAGATGTTGGTGCGCACTTGTTGGAATCACAAGAACAATACGGCCTGCTACCTTCTGAAGCGCTAGATGGAGATGAGCTGAGACTAGAATGGTGTGGAGGAGTATTCCATCCTCGAGACCAAGCTGCGGAACAAGGTGAGTGGATATTTCACCACTGAGTTGCTCACAAGGGTTTGTACAGCAAAACCCCCAAACTGAATGCTCAAGAGCAATAGAAAATGCTAATCCAAAA
>JASDQU010262017.1:0-15575 GCA_032191745.1 Picea mariana
ATGGTTAAATGAATGAACCTTTGATGTTCTATAAGTTTCAATTGTTTCTCTTCTGAAATCCTGGTTCAAGGAGTGCATAGTGGCCACGTAAGGAGTGTGAAGGCAGAGTAGTTTTCAGACTCGATAGCTCAGGAGAGATAGAGTAAATTTTGTAGAGTGTGTTGTTGCAAGAGTTGGTTCTAGGCTATAATAGAGCCAAGCCTTAGCACATTTTAAATGAAAAAGTAAGTTATCACTCAGAACTTGATTTGGGTTGCATGTAGGTAAATTCTGAGATAACCACAAACCACTTTTGATTGGAAGATGCCCCTTCCAACCCGAGAGGGATCTCTCAAATATATGTCACGATAGGATATCCAATAAGCTTAACAACGGGCAGATCTGTGGGAAACAGAAAGTTTTGAGTTTTTTAGGGTTGATGGATTGGACTGGGAGGTAGTCCATTGGGCATGGAGTCAAATGATCAAGCAAATAGCAAGAGTGTTTCGGCAATGGAAATCCGTGGAGTAGAGGCAAGATAAAAGATGATTACAAAGAGAAGGATTTATAAAAGTATGGTAGCAAAATAAAGAGAAAACATATCAATACACAAGGAGCACTTAGAGATGAGTGAATTCCAAGCACAAATCAGTGGAAAGAGATGGTTGAGACAGAGCATCTAGCAAAGGACGGATTCTGAACCTTGATCTCTGCAAGAAACAACCTATAACCAATCTACAATAGAGCATCTTAGAGAGGATGAATTCTATTACAAAAAATTTAGAAATCAAGAAGAAAAGATAGATGGAGTGATATTGAAACTAAGAAAATGGACAAACTCTACAAGCAACATCACAAGAATCTCTGATATGGATAAAACATGCTTCTACAATATTATATTAAACTGAAAATGAAAGCTACAGCCCAGGAGTACTACTCTTGTGTGTCTTTCCCCCCATTCATTTTACAAATATGCCTCATATATGTATTGAGGTCGAAATCCTCTCTAATCTAAAAGATAACAACAGTTACAACCAATTCTTGAAACTTTCTGCCATAGAAAATGGGCCAAACTGCCGAAAACTAGGGTTGTGGTTACAGCTCTATATATCTCGAATAGTGAGAGTTGTGTATAAAATGAAAGAGACTTTTGTGCATCTGTTTATTCTGAGAAAAAAACTCTCAACTTTTCCTTGATACCCCTTTTCATTTTTTCCAAATCTGCATTTAACAAACATGTGTCAAAATAGGGAAATATGAAATCTGAAAATTAGGGCTCGGAGATGGATTTGATTCTCCCAATATGTGACACCTGTAGGAAAACTGAAAGAGGCTAATGATATTTGATGTGTTAGACACAAAATGCTCCAACCATTTCTCAAAATGATACTCCAGTCGCTCAAAATCCTCATTTGAAAATGATGACTCAACACAGTAAAAATTTCATATTTCTGAAAACGAACCTCATATTGTGGGGGAATTTTGACTGCCTTTCCAAGATCAAAATGAAATTATGAAGACACCACTAGAAATATTAGGATTTGTAGATGTTGATCGACTATTCGAACCCAAAAAATGACCTCTCCACGGTTGAGAAAATTGTGTTTTTCTAAAGCAATTTTGCATATGACTGGAGTCCCGATTTCAGGTTTTCGGGATTCAGGGAAACGAAGCAGTGGTTATTAAAATATCTACGTTGGACAAATCCCTGACAGCCAAAAAACCTAGACTCTTGAGATTTTTCTCCATGTGGCTTAAAACTCGGTGTATGCAGTCGTTCCACTGCCAATGCTTCCATTCATTCTCCTAAGTGACCGAAAGCCAAAATTTCAATATTTGTTACAACAGAGGCTCCATCTAGGGATGGTTCTTTCCTACAAAGTGCCAAGAACAGTAAACCACGTGCCTTCATCCATTGGGCGACCTGAAATCATCCTTATCAAACTCTGAACTCTGTCACTTTACTTGCACCTTTCCGAAACAAAAAAACGCTTATGCATTCATTGGGCTATGGAGTCATAATGTCTTAAATCAAAACCATACAGGATACCAAACAGAACTAGAAATGTAATTAAAACTATTGTTGTACTCTAATGCTCAAAGTCAAGCTTATTTATATACACCACCTACTCTAATTGATATCACTATTTTTTTTTAAGCATAGGAAAACTTCCAAATCAACCAAGCGAGTATCTGACTAACAAACTTAATTATACTTCCATCTTTGAGCAAAAAGATGACAGGAGCAGCTACAAATTTCAAAACATGCCCTAGGAGAAGGTACTTATAGTTTTGAAATTTAGACTTCAAGAAGTTGGAAATAACAAATTCAGTCCCCCATTTTGACTCCATATAAACTACTACTGGATCATAGAAGGGAAGAGATATACCACTTTCACAATTAATCCATACTTCCTCCTATTGGGTAAACTGTCTAAAATGTTTTTGTGCACTTTATCCACTGCTGATTTTTTCTTCCACTGGTGCAAAAATGTCACATTGAAACTTACTGGTTTGTTGCTCAATGGTTACTAAACAGGGAGGAGAGATCAATTGTTTCAGTAACCCCTCCTTATGTCCTTCACCTATTGTCCAAAGATCTTCTTGGTAGCTATGATACATAGGCTAATCTCTTTCATGATATTACTGATTGCTTTCCTGTTGAACCAAAGTTTCTTGTTGCTTATCATCTTCAGAAGCACTTTCATCACATTCATCAAACAAAGGAGGACTGTCGTAAATTTCCATGTGTGATGAAAAATAAATCTGCTCTTCTTGCTCTTCTGTATATTCATCATAAACAGGTTCAGCAGATAACTCAGGAGTGTCATCAGTTAGAAAAGTGCTAGGAATATCAATTGTGAAGTTGTCTATCTCAGATCCACACTCCTTCAAATCATAGTCTAAAGCATCTTCGAACATCAAACATTCTTCAAGGTTATTAAACATGACAGCCTTATCTTCTTCATGAAACAAAACAATGTCTACAAGATGATCCCCTGACAGAAAATCATCATCATAATTTGGTTTACTAACTTCCTCTAAAGTCCCATGGTTTTCATGATTTAAACTTAGATTTTCATTTTCAGTAATAGAAGAAGTTTCACTCACATGTTCAAGACTGTGTGAATGCTGCAAATCTGTGTAAGCAAGGGTTGTAAAATAACTATTCAGGAGCAGATCTATCTCTTCTTCTGTTAAAGGAGGAGGTGGTCTATGCAATTTCTGGATCAAGCAACTATTGTTTTCTTTCTGTTCTGCATGTTGACCATGATGTTGAATATCTTCTTCTTGAATGTGATGACAAGAGCTATCATATCCTACTTTTTTATCAGCCAACTCTTCTTCATACTGATTATCTTCATGGACTTGAGAAATTTCTGATATTCCTTCCTCCTCTTCAAGAAGATGTGTTTGATCTTTTTGTCTTATGAATTTTATATTACAACAATCTTCAAAAAGTATTTCAGCTGAATAAATTCTTTTACAATGCTGATGAAAAAGTATGTGAAAATCTTTCAATGAAGGAATACTGTAATGAGTTAAAGATTTATACCAGAGTCTAGCATCTCTTTCTAACGAAAACATAAATAGTTTCATGAGGACATCCTCATGATGTATATTTAATTCATCCATAAGCTTGTTGAATTCAAATAAGTGTTGGGTGGGATTGTCGTCCGCATATTCTCCAAATTTAGGAAGGACATCTTCCCAAACTTTAATGTCTGGAACAATGTTTGGAAAACCATTAACATTTGCAAAGTCCAGAGGAGCAAACCTTGCAGCAATCCGAGCGGTGAACGAATCTGACATTTTGATACCAGTGGAGTCGCCAGTGAATCATATAGAGTCTTTGAATCAATGAGTCGCCAAGTGAACGATCACAACCAATTGAATGCCTATCCCTTTCTCACCATCAAGAAATAGATCTAAACTTTTTGTCGTAACCCAGGGAAGATAGCTTCGTTCCTCCGTCCTCGGCAATGGCGCCAGAAAATGTTGTCGCAAGAGTTGGTTCTAGGCTGTAATAGAGCCAAGCCTTAGCACATTTTAAATGAAAAAATAAGTTATCACTCAGAACTTGATTTGGGTTGCATGCAGGTAAATTCTGAGATAACCACGAACCACTTTTGATTGGAAGATGCCCCTTCCAACCTGAGAGGGATCTCTCAAATATATGTCAGGATAGGATATCCAATAATCTTAACAATGGGTAGATCTATGGGCAATAGAAATTTTTGAGTTTTTTAGGGTTGATGGGTCATACCGGGAGGTAGTCCATTGGGCATGGAGTCAAATGATCAAGAAAATAGCAAGAGTGTTTTGGCAATGGAAATCCATGGAGCAGAGGTGAGATAGAAGTTGATTACAAAGAGAAGGATTTATAAAAGTATGGTAGAAGAATAAAGAGAAAACATATCAATACATAAGGAGAACTTAGCGATGAGTGAATTCCAAGCACAAATCAGTGAAAAGAGATGGTTGGGATAGAGCATCTAGCAAAGGATGGATTCTGAACCTTGATCTCTGCAAGAAACAACCTATAACCATTCTACAACAGAGCATCTAACAGAGGATTAATTCTATTACAAAACAATTACAAATCAAAAAGAAACTATAGATGGAGTGATATTGAAACTAAGAAAATAGACAAACTCTGCAAGCAACATCACAAGAATCTCTGAAATGGATAAAACATGCTTCTGCAATATTATATTAAACTGAAAATGAAAGATACAGCCCAAGAGTACTACTCCTGTGTGTCTTTCCCTCCATTCCTTTTACAAATATGCCTCATATATGTATTGAGGTTGAAATACTCTCTAATCTAAAATATAACAACAGTTACAACCAATTCTTGAAACTTTCTGCCATAGAAAATGGGTCAAACTGCCGAAAAATGGGGCTACAGTTACGGCTTTGTATATCTCGAATAGAAATATATGTGTATAAAATGAAAGAGGATTTTGTGTATCTATTTATTCTGAGAAAAAACCTCTCTTAGTTCCCTGAGAACCCTTTTCATTTTTCCCAAATCTCCATTTAACAAACATGTGTCAAAATAGGGAAATATGAAATCCAAAAATTAGGGCTCGGAGATGGATTCGATGCTCCCAATATGTGACACCTGTAGAAAAACTAAAAGAGACTAACGATCTCTGATGTGTTAGGCACAAAATCCTCCAACCATTTCTCAAAATGATATTCCGGTCGCTCACAATCCTCATTTGAAAATGATGACTCAGCATAGTAAAAATGCCATATTTCTGAAAACGAACCTCATCTTGTGGGGGACTTTTGACTATCTTAACAAGATAAAAATGAAGTTTTGAAGACACCAATGGAAATATTAGGATTTTTAGATGTCGATCGACTATTCAAACGTGAAAAATGACCTCTCCACGTCTGAAAAAATTGTGTTTTTCTAAAGAAATTTTGCATATGACTGGAGTCCCGATTTCGGGTTTTTGGGATTCAGGGAAACGAAGCAGTGGTTATTAAAATATCTACATCGGCCAAATCTCGAACGGACAAAAAACCCAGACTCTTGAGAATTTTCTCCATGTGGCTTAATGCTCGGTGTATGCGGTCATTCCACTACCAATGCTTCCATTCATTCTCCTAAGTGACGAAAAGCCAAAATTTCAATATTTGTTACAACAGAGTGATTGCAAGGAGTGCACATATACTCATTGAGTATAAAAGCTAGAAGAAGACATGTGCAAGGTGTGCACAGGGATAACACTTAGAGAAGTGTTGAAAGAGTCTCAAGGTGAGAAAGCACAAGGAGTGCGCAGGAGATTTTCTAAGTCTTAAGCTCAGGAGAAGTAGCGCAAGACATGCACTAGAGCCTATTAGTATTTTAAAGTTGAAAAATCTCAGGAAGGATAGCTAGATTCATCTCTCGAAATAAATAATCCCATTTGGTTTGGACGATGAGTGGGCGAGATCCATTTAAGAGAAGTTAGAGTTCTTCACAACCGTTGGATCTGGAGAAGGTGTGTGGGTGTTAACACTTAGAGGACTTCGGACTTATGAATTCGACAATTCTAGGGTGTGTGTTTTGGAGGAGATAAGTTTCCCAAAGTCCTAGAGCCCAAAGTTAATTTGGATCGTTAGTAGGCGAGGATACGTGTATGTAGATCAAGTGTGGTTCAAAAGCCTTGTTTTTCGGAAGATTCAAGGTGTCGTTGCAGAGCACGAGAAATTTCCAAAGCTTTGAAGCCCGGAGAAGATCTTGACTGTTGGAGTCAAGTCCACGTGTTGGAATATTGCTATTGATTCAGAAATCCGACAATCTGGGAGAACGAAGGTGTAAAGTGTTTTAGCTCGAGAAATCGTGAAGGTCTGAAGGTCAGAGTAGATCTCAACCATCCATTGCAAGGGACACATGGACCATCGATTAATGCCCCTTTTTCAAGTTCTCCAGTTCTACACTCTGGAAGATTTGAGGTGTTGTGTTTTGAAAAGCTCTAAATCCTAGAGCATGGAGCATTAGCAAGCGTCAACTATTGATTTGAGGTAAGTGCCAATTGTCTGATCTACTAGTTTGGAGTTCGCGCATTCGGAAGAATCACATTTTGGAGTGGGTAAACTCCGCGAAGTCCAGAATCCTAGAGTCTCTATGAGACATAGATATCGATGCTTATTGAGAACCATTGATCCTTGTGCTATTCAGTTGTCCATGAATTCAAAATTTGGGAGGATTGCAGGTTGTTTTTATTGGAACTCTTGAATCCAGGAGCTCCAAAGTGTCAGAGTTCTTTCGGGTTAAAAACTTAGCCCATGGTTTTGGCCTGATGTCATGTGGATTTCTCTGCTTAGGTAAATATACCCTCGCGAACGCAGATTTTCACTCAGGGAAAAGATATAAGGCCTGTGGTATATGATTTTGAGGGTTCATAAGGAACCCAAGAGACAATTCAACTCCAAATACAATCGATCCTTAGACTGGGAGGTCACACGAGCCCTGAAGGTGGTGTGGGTTTGCATCAACATGGAACTCCTTTAACCAATCTGGAAACACTAAAATTGGTGTTGTCACCCTTTTCTCCTTCAATATTTCCAAACTCAGTTGGCACTCATCATTCCACTAATATTTGATATCCTTTAAAAATTTCTCCATGGGTGCATTAATATTTTCATATCTCCTTATGAACTTCCTATAGTAGCCTATATGAACAAGTGTATATTTTAATTGGTTCATTGACTTAGGTGGCGATAAATTAACAATGACAACAATCTTCGCAGGATCAACCAAAAGACCATGTTTACACACCACATGCCCTAGAAAAATTCCAAATGGTGAGTTTAATATGTATTTATTAATATTCAAAGAGATTTGACACTTTATACACCCATTTAGCATCAATATTAACACTCCAACATGATCCTTCAATAAGATAAATATTTTCTAATCATCTAAGTAAACCTCCAAAAACTCATGTATGAAATCCTTAAATGCATCTACCACTACCCTTGAAATAATAGCAGGGGAATTCTTCAACCCAAATGGAATCATTATGTACTAATATCACCCCCATTATATGGAAAATGTAGTCTTATGATGATCCTCTGTTGCTATTCTGATATGGTGATACCCTGAAAAATCTATCAGTGAATGAATATGCTTCTTGTCCTCCTACATTCTTTGATACCTCATCTATAAATGGAGTAGGGAAGGGATCATGCAAACATGAATCATTCAAATTCATCAAGTCTGCACAGATCCTTATTCCCCCTTGCTTCTTCTCCTAAACTACCATAGGGATAATCCACTGAGATTCTTGAATAGGTTCTATTACACCATCCTCTGACATTTTATCAATCTCTACCTTTACTTGGTGCTTATACATTGGATCCATCCTATAGAGTCTATGTATTATTGGTCTAGCATCTGGTCTCAATTAGGGGATCTTCATCTCTCCAAGTTCTCCTACTACCTCTTTGATCTCTGAAAATGTCATTGGAAACAAATCACTATACTCACGCAGTAACTCTGTTATTATTTCCACTGTTTGGTTATCCCAATAGTCATCGATACTTGCAATCTTTGGATTCTCTTCTATTCTAATGTTTACCTTCTTTTATCTTCAGTGGTGCAGAATATTATTTTGACTCTAACTATGGACCTTATACTTCTCTTTCCCCTTAAACTTCTATTATCTTAATATTGCGTGGGTTTTCTTCTGTTGGGTCATCTTCTGCAACGTGGTAACAATGTAACAAATTTCTGATTGTCTATCGAATCTGATTATGATAGGCTATGACAATTTTAACTTCAGGTTCTTAAAATATCCTCTCTTTTACCAACTCAATGTTGTATCTATCTATGGTTTCTCATGTTCAAATGAAAAAATGATCACAAAGTTTTGTTGCAACTCTTCCCAATTTGCAGTTCCTCTCCGTAGTTATAGTTTTGTATACCAATTCCTTTGAACTCCTTCCAATGTATGAATAAAGTGATGTGGAAAATACTCTCGTGGTACTGATATCCATTGGTTTATACATTTGTCTATATGTTCTTTGGGTTGTCCTAATCCATAATATTTCTCCATATATTTCTTCTCTTGTTCTGCGCCAAATCTGATGCGCAATAATATTTTTCATTAATACTAATTCATAATCTTGTCTTTATGAGTACCCCACCAATGTGCAGGTGTAGCTTTCAAGGAAATTTCTAAAACTGGTAACCTCTAAATTTCAAAAAATTCTAACTCAAACTTTGTTAAAATTTCTTCTAAATCATTATGACCATAAAAAGTTGGAGGTTCTCTTACCTCTATTCCAACCCATCTTAGTGCACATGTCATTATTGCACATACTCTAGTAGATATCTCATGTAAGCAATGCTGCCAATTATCCATTCATGTGTCCAAATATGAAGCACAATAACTAATGCTTCTCCATCTAAGAATTCCATCTGTTGTTGGGTTAATGTAATCTTCCTTGCATGCGGTAGTTCTATACAACTGGTTTATCTATTCTATGATGACATTCTTTGTCGCAGGTTCAACATATCTTTCACCTTCTGAAGGATCCAATGGTGCAATGACTCTATATTATCCTTGATTCAAAGATCATTTTCCTAGTGTTCAATTTGATGATAGCTTGATTGTCAAATTCCCAATCGAATCCCAACAATGTTGGATAAGGTTTAGTATTATCTATTATATCAATCACTTCAAAATATTCCATAGTGTGCACATCATCTAAATCCATTCATATGTCTTTCAATATGCCAATTGGTATCAATTTATGTTGATTTTCTAGCTTCAACTGAATAGGGAATACCCCAGTGTAGGTTCCCCCATAGCTTCCCATGTCTTCTTAGGAAGAACATTTACTTCAGACCCTAAATCTAATATGATGTCACGCATGTTAAAATATCCAATATTTTCATTCAATCTGAACTCCCTATTTTTTCTTGTCTTTCTATGGACATGATTTACTTTCTTCTGTTTCAGTTGTATCTCTTCTCCATAATTACATTTTTCTAACAGCCCTTGTAACATTTGTATATATGATTTATCATTCAACAACTTCAAACAAGACCCCAAAAAGTGTCTTAGATTACTTACTTGTTCTGAAGACTAATCTCTATTGGTATCATCAAATAGATGAGGCATATCATATATTGGTACATCATATCCTAGCTTTGTACTTGAAAAAGAAGAAATATTCTCCTTAAAAATCTATCATCTAGCCTCCTTGAATGTATCATTTTCTTTTTGTGCATAAAAATGTTGTTGAGGTATTGTATTGACCCACTGTTGTTGGTGTTGAAATTTTGGTATGCTCGTTTAACCATAGACAATGTCACATCATTTTCACCCAACCATAGGCTCAAGGCCACCCCTGAGCATCCTAACCTTTACTTAGAATAATTATAGCAAGCCTACTCCAGAACCAAGAGATAATCCCTAGCTGCTAACTCAATACAAGTAGAGCGCTCCTTCTCCAAGGGTAGTGAAAAATAGAGAGAGAATCCCCATATCCACAAAACAATTACCATACACAATTCCAGTAGTTGTAGCTGCACTACTTGCACCATACTTAGCAACAATATCACCAAGAATATCACCAAGAGTTTCACCAAGAACCACCAAGAGAATCACCAAGAAAATCACCAAGAGAGAGACCAAGAGAAAGAGATGACCATGCACCCTTATTCCTCCTTGCAGCTACAACTATAGCTCTCCACAAGACTTTTGCACTTACTGGCTATCCAAATGAGATAAAACATCCTCTACTTATATTAAATTGTCTAGTGACTTTTTTTGCTGGCCCGACCTGACTTTCTGGTAATTATATTTTTAGTTGATCTTTTTCCTATGGAGCCGAATTATATTTCTGGAAGATAATATTCTAATATTATTATTATTTTAGGCCGAATTTTCTTCTAGGGTTTCCACACATCTGGTTAATGGTTCATTTTCTTCTAGAATATTCTATTCTAAGTCAAAGGTTACACGTGGAGGTTAATACCTCCCGTAGCTACCAAAAACTCAACACTCCCTCTTAGCTAGGGAGGTATTTACTAATATTTTTTGTATGTAGTGGTCTCAAACAAATCCATACATATCACATGGAATGTGAAAGACTCACATGGTCTTGCACATCGGTTTATAGGTAACATCACCATATCCACACAAGATATCCATAGTGTAACATGACTTCACCCCATGCATCCAAGGTCTGTATATAGCTCTCAATAGATACAACATGTCCCCATGACATCCACTACCCTGCAATGCATCAACACTTGATCATGTGCACCCTTGGTCTTAGTTCCAACCCTTTTTCATGCTAGGTGAGATCCACTAGACTCAGTGGAAACCCTTTTTAATGTTGGATGAGACACACCAGACTCAGTTCCAACCCTTTTTCATGTTGGATGAGATTTTTCCATTTTTTCTCAGTACCAACCCTTTTTCATGTTGGATGCCCACCAGTCACTCCCTCTAAAGAGGGACCATGCCAATATTTTCCCTGAAGTACTTGAACTTCATCCTTGACAAAGACTTTGTAAACATGTCTGTAACCTCATCCTATGTAGTCAAAAAACTGGAGCCTCACTGGTCCCTTCTGTACTATATCCTTGATATAGTAGTATCTGATCTGGATATCCTTTGACCTGTCATGGAACATTGGGTTCTATGAAAAATTCATGCAACTCTAGTTGTCACACCAATTGCAGGTCATCTCCAATTCGAGACCAAATAACCCAGAGAACATCTTTTGAATCCACACTACTTCTCTGCTTATTTCACATGCTGTTGCATACTCAGCTTCATCCATACTGAGCACCACACATGACTTCTTCTTGCATCCAACAGAGACTCCTACTCCTTAATTTTGTGCCCAACTCCCTCTGGAACTCATCATCTAGCTCCCTCTCGAGTAGTAATTATCAACTGGATCTTCAATCTGCTGACTTCATCACTTGTCCTCCGGAAAAAGTCTCATCATTCTCTTCTTGTAGGTATTACCTACAAGTCAAATTTAGTCCAATAGTAAACAACATTCCATAATCATGAAATTAATCAAGGCATCAAGAAATAAGAATAAGTATGATGACATCATAGTCATATTCATGAAACCACGCATAAGGTTTTATTATCTTTGACCACAATTCTGCTCAACACTCATCCACATACCAATACATGTGGGAACTATCTAGATTCCTTCCATATCTACTAGAACATACTATAAGGAGTGTGCTACTCCAAGCATGTTGACAAAGAGGTTTCATCCTAGACAGGATCCATCATGAGATGTTGTGTAGTGTTATAAGCTACATACTTATAACATCACATGCCAAAGATGAGCCTACTATTAAAAACAAAACTGGGTCACACCATCAATAAAAAATATGACAATGAATCAATCATAGTTAATCATGTCTCTGAGAATTAGATCATGCATTATTATGTCGAAAGGTATTCATTTATTCTTCACTATATGGTCCAACTAGATCCCTCTAAGCCTTGAATCCTTCTGAGTTGGTACTTAGTGGGGTCGCCTGCCTCACCACTAGTGGAGCCATCTACTCCTCATGACATGGCTCATCAATGCTATATGGCTTTGCATCCTGTAAAGTGTTACGAGCCCATGTTGGTCTCTTCCTGGTTACTGCAATGATTCTGGGTAGGCCCTTTTGGCTCTACTAACTCTTCCCAATGATATGAAGAGTGATCAATTGTACTAGAGGAATTTTTTCAGTCATCTTTGGAGACTTGTACTCCTTACAATCAATCTTCGTATGAAATACTATAAATCTCGCAAAAGTACCCTTCTTTGACTTCTTCTTCTTTGGTACATGGATGTATATAGTCGTGCATACAACTTCTTATCTGGATAGTTTGCTCCATGTCTCAAACTAGAGACCAATTAATATGTTGTCTCCTGCAACAATCACTATAGCTTCCCTCAGAGTTATCACCTGTGACCTGCCTGGAACAAGGACAAAAAAGGGGAAAATAGTGGACAATAAAAATACTCTTATAATAAAAAAAACAAGAATGAGAACCATAATCACAGTAGCTGCTTCTCAGAGCTATTGCTTGTGACCTTCCTGGAATAAGAGAAAAAATAAAAATACATTAATAGGAAAAACACTCTTCTAGTGTTGTGATCAATCATTCTTCCATCGTATCCTCCATGGAATTTATAAAATAACCAAGATGACCTGCGTAGAATAAAAACAAGAAGTATCTCCTAGAAGAGATGTTATTTCATTTTGAAAATAAATACAATAAGTATTTATATCAATAGTACTTACATGCTGCCAATTATTCATTGTATCTAGCAGTAATAGAACCTTTCAAGGATTGTTGTCACAACTAGTATTGCAACAATTATCAAACTTGATATGTACAAATTGGAAACTTATTAATTTAATCAATCAAACATGGAACCTGGAGTCTTATCATTAAGAACGAGTGTTGTTGATTTTCATCTAAGTATCCTTCACTCAAGATGAAAATTATTCTCTTCAACCTGTCCTCTGTACTTAAGACAATATACTTTCTTGACAGAAATCTGAGTTAGAGAATATAATACAAATAAACTCTAAAATCTCAACCTTAATCAATATAATAATTTGACTAAGTTAGTTTCTAACTTCAACTTTGACCAGAGATTAGTACGATAATCATAACTTCAATAGATCAAAAAATGCAACCTAGATGTTCATAATTCCATAACAACTAGAGGCATATGAAAACAATCAAACCTGGAGTGTGTTGTTCCTCTGAATGTGTTGGATCTGAGATCCCTATGGATCTATGATTGTAAGATATCCCTTCTCCTGCAATCACACTCAAAATAGTGATACAATTTAAATATATATAAGTACATACCTTCGGTAACATCAGTAGGTAGTGGCACCATTGAGCAGTGGTGACAAACAATGATGAAACTTAAAACTTCAAAGATGCTCCAACTTTTAATATAAAGGTAGTTGGATATGTGCTAGGGTAAGGTGCACTAGGAAAACCAAAGATTAGTCCCAATACTTCACAAAAAATTTCACTACAACTGGTAGTACCAACTAGTGATGCCAATGGCACGAAGGAATTGACACTACAAACCTAGGGTTTTATGAGGAAACCCTAATTTTCAACTTCAAAAATTTGCATATCATATCTAGGGAATAGATGTGCCCTACTTAGGTGAACTTCTTAGTGAGTTCAGTATGTTCTCAATGAGATTGAAAATGGGGGAATTTAAGGATCTTCCTTCGAGTGGTTTGACTATTACGAAGGAAACCAACTCTGATTCCATGTTGAAATTTTAGTATTCTCATTTAGCCATAGACAATTTCACTTCAGTTTCACCCAAACATAGGCTCAAGGCCAACACTGAGCATCCTAACCTTTACTTAGAATAATTCTATCAAGCCTACTCCAGAACTAATAGATAAACCCTAGCTGCTAACTCAAGACAAGTAGAGTGCTCCTTCTCCAACAGTAGTGCATAAGAGAGAGAGAGAGTCTCCATATCCATAGAAAAAGTACCATACACAACTGTAGTATATGTAGCTGCACTACTTTCACCAAACTTAGTAAGAATATCACCAAGAATATCACCAAGAATATCACCAAAATTTTCACCAAGAACCACCAAGAGAATCACCAAGAAAATCACCAAGAGAGAGACCAAGAGAAAGAGATGACCATGCGCCCTTATTACTCCTTGCAGCTGCGCATCTCTCCAAAAATCTTGCACACTTGCTATCTATCCAATTGAGATAAAATGTCCTCAACTTATATTAAACTGTTCAGTGACATTTTTGGTTGGGTCGACCTGACTTTCGGGTAATTATATTTTTTGTTTATCTTTTTTCTATGGAGCCAAATTGTATTTCTGGAAGATAATATTCTAATTTTATTATTCTTCTAAGACGACTTGTCTTCTAGGGTTTCCACACATCTGTTTAATGCTTCATTTTCTTCCAAAATATTCTATTCTAAGTCAAAGGTTACACGTGGAGGTTAATACCTCTTGTAGCTACCAAAAAATCAACAGGTGGTATTGATTCTACTTTGATGCATATTCTCTTGTATTGGTTCCACCTAGAGTAACTATATTGATATTCTTCCTATCATCTTCTCTATTTTCTGTGGCAATCCACTGAACATTTTGGTTATTCAAGTTCTTCTTTTCTTGTATATTTATCATAAGTGTCAGAAATTCTTTTGCATTATGATTTGTTGTGTGACAATACATACATGTTGTTGGTGGATGTGGACAGTCCCTTGCATAATTTCCAGGTTTCTGATAATTGTGACAGGTTACTTGTCCTCTACCTCCTCCAAATCCTCTTCCTCCATGACCTCCTCCTCTAAATCCTCCTTTGTTACCTTGTTTTTTTGTGCGTGGTGTATTATATTGTGGTACCTGGTTATATTGTGGCTACACATTATTAATATGTGGTGGCATTGTGAAATGTTTCACAGGTGGACCTCTCATAGGTTCAACCTACATCCTATATGCATCTAAGGTCCTCTCCTTCATCATTTCCAAACTTCTACTATCCTTGTATTCATGTCTTGCCGACTTGCAGAAATTGAAAAATGTACTTGTAGGTATTGTTTGGTAATTTTTCATCATGGGACAATGATAGGGACCATTTCCATGTGTTCTACATATTTCACACTAAGGTCCTCCTGTGGGTAAGGGATTCGACATTCCTTCTCCCAAATACTGCGCAAATGTTGGGCACTCATTCTTATGATGTCCTTATGTACACTAGACAACTTATCTTTTCTCCTTTCCTTTGTTCTGATTCAACTGAAATGTCATATTCATGAGATCTTCTCTCATCTCTTCTACAACTGGATTTGTATGATTATACTAATTTTCTTCCAATTGCAAGGCTACTTTTAGAGCCTCATCCTGAGTCTAGAACTTTTGTTGCCTCAATGGATACTTAATATGTGGAAATAATAAATTAGCAAATAGGTGCCTATGATGCATATTTGTGATAGGATAATTCAACTTACCTTTCAATCTCCTAAAATTCTGATCAACTTTTGAAACTAACTCTCCTGGATTTTGTTTGATTTCGATCATCTCATTCATATACTGAT
>JASDQU010262018.1:5315-15644 GCA_032191745.1 Picea mariana
TAAATAATGTGGGCATTAGATTTCATATTTTTTAGATTGTTTTTGAAAATTGCCGAAATCACCTACAAAACAAAAAGAATAAAGAATTCCATTATTTCAATGTTTTGGCAATTTCGGCAATTTTCAAAAACAATCTAAAAAATATGAAATCTAATGCCCACATTATTTAAAGAGACCACACCCTCTTTTACAATCATCATGCCCTCTCTTAGCCATTCAATGTCCATCACACAACAATAAAAATGTTTTAAAATGAAAACGATTTCTTTATGGCTGCATGGGCATATGTGAGAATTTTTCATGGTTTCTTTGACAAAAACGACCCATCCACTTAGATATTAAGGCATTGGCATCATGGCTATCCCCTTCTAAAACGTTTTTGCAAAAAGAACGCCCTTTTCCCATCACTTGTAAAAGAGGTCGATTTGATCTTTTTGGGGCAACTTAGGGCTTCATTTTTTGAATTAAATGCTACTATGAAAATGAATATTAAACCATGTAATTGAAATAAGGAGAGATGAAGATCTACCTGGTCCAAACGGCGAGGAAAACGGTTGACCGTAGCTCCGGTATCAAGCGAAACAAGATCCACCTCTAAAATGAGAATCTCCACTACTCCAAAATCCTTGTGCAAAATGAAATGGTAAATGGAGTTTTCATTGTATTTCTATTTATAAATTTCCATTTTTTATAAGGTATAGTCATTTATGGGTTTCTCTAACAATATAATGGCTTCATTAAACCCCTGGTTTGTAGTTTCGACATCGCAGGTTTCCTGGCAGTTCTGATGGGTTATTTACCTTGTCGCATTCATGAGCATAGTCTTGGTTCGTTCTCAAGCTCGAAAATATGAGAATGTGTCGGGTAAACTTTTATCTCTTTTTCGGACCCGCATGGACACACAAAAAAAGGAACCCCCCTGGAGTCGTCTTTAAACCCTTTTCAGACTCTCTAAATATGAAAAGATTATCGAGTGACCTTGCTTCCTTTCACACTCATTAAAAGGTTCGAAAGGGCGTCTTTCGAGCGATAGTTTATCTCTTTTTCGGTCTCGTTAGACTACTATACGAAAAAGGAACTGAGAGAGTTCTCTTTTAAGTTTTTTTCCAAACTCTATAATCCTGAAAAACCTTCGTGTTTTCTGTCTTTGGACTCGCTAAAACACACATCGATAGGCCCATACGGGATCGAACCCTTACTTCTTCTGGTTCATTAAACAAAGGAAGAGGAACTTACTGAAGGTGAGTTATATTGAGCATGTGTTATCCTCATCGATCTCATTAAATCAAAAAGAGGTACTCGTCTATCTGGATGGGAAAAAAATTGAAAGAAGCAAGCCAAGCAGTCTCTTGAGAACATTATCAAGCAATTCTTAGAGTCGCCCTTGAACACGGCACTTTGTCATATGCATGCACTATAACCCGCTAAACCTCTGCACTAAGCCAATTCTTTGAGTTTCTTTCACTCCTTTGGGTCACCCGACGCAAGTCGCAACATCCACCGCATCATCAAGTTTTGGTCCATCTCATGTTTTTGTTGTTGTGCCTCAGTGTTCAAGGGAAGTATCCACCTCGAGAGTCATCCATCCCAAATGTCTTGCCTCAAAACCTGTGTCAGTCCATGTCCATTTGATCCACCGATTACATCTCTATGTATGTTTCGTGTTGTTGATGGGGGATACATCAAGGCCCTCCTTCGATGAGCCTATTCCTATCAACCTCAACACATTATCTGGGAATTAGGCTTAGAAACCAATTAGTACTTTGGGACCTGCATGCCTCAATGGCAGGCCTCCTCACATTCGACAGTAGTTTTACATCATCGACCTCTGATCGGATGATTCCACGGATGTTCGACTCCAGCTCATCCATTCACATTCGTTGGAATGTACTAGGGTACCTTGGGAATCATCAACATTAATGGTGACCTCCCTCGCACTTGTTAACGGTCCACACCATTGATCGGTAATCAAGTGGTTTATGCCATGTTCGACATCAGGACATCTATTCACATGGTCAGAATCGTACCACATTGGGATCGGTAAGAAGACCCTGGGTTGAGTGATCACTTTGATATATAATTTTCCCAGGTTGCAAAGGATTTTCTCTTGGATGAGTGATGCATACACTGTTACATAGATCCACTTTGTATTGGTCATGGCTATGTCTTGTCACCTCATAGATCCACTGTGTATTCTTCGTGGCTACAATCAGTCCAGGTCATCAGAGTATAGATCCACATTGTATCTCCGGTGGCTATAGATTTTCATCAATACAATTATGTATCTGCAATGTATTTTATGGTGGGCAATCTGTTACACCTCAATATTGCTCACTTCGATAAGTGTTGTAAGTGTCGCATGTTCCTCTCAACTGTCGCAAGTGTCGCATGTCATTCACAAGTGTCGCAAACATCAAACAAAGCATGTTGCCATGATAACGACACCAAGGAGACATCTAGAATAACTCAGACACTTGATTTGGAGGAGGGGAAATGATTAACTGAAGTAAAGGAACTCTTACCACCTGAAAGGAGCTCTTAAACAAGGGTTTTGAAGGTGAGCGCTCCCCTGCATCAGCCTTAGGAGCACTGGCACTCCCCTATAAGGTCTTAGGGAGCGTTATAATGCCCAACTACCCCTCTGAAGGAGCGCTATCCATCCTTGGAGCGCTGGCGCTCCCCTCAAGCTTCCTATGGAGCGCTATAGCACCCTGATGCCCCTTTTGAGGGAGTGTTGTCTAATCTGGGTAGTGGTTGACCCGTTGAGGAGAATAAGGGAAGGATCTTTCAAGTTTGGAAGGTAGTTGCATTCAAATTCTTGGTTCAATCAGAAGATCCTTGATCTAAGGAGGGAATTCCTCAGCCTACCCTAAAGATACCTCAAGAGGTTAAGCCTCTCTTAACCTATATAAGCAGGCTCTATGATGGTGAGAAGGGGGAAGAATTGCTAGCACGAAACCTATGATCTCATAGGAAACACACAATCAGCTAAAGGAGAGTGATCAGTGAAGCTATTATCATCCAAGTCATGGATCTTTCGAGCAAGGGTTAGACGAAGGGGACTTGACGAAGCTGTCGCATTCACATCTACGATTGTAAGTATTGTTGTCGTTATTCTCATTAATATGACACGCTTGGCCTGTTTCTTTCTAGTTTGTGTCTGATTTTACATAAACTTATCGTTGATAGATGGATTTTTTTTCAAGCTAATATCAATAGAGTAGGAAGTGGTCGTACTTTGTTTGTCTACAGGACTCATCGAGGAGCGAGAGTTTGGAGCTCGACTCAGAGCATGCAGGGACAAACGTCGATTAAAAGGTACTTCTATTCTCCTTCCTCCTCATGCATTAGTTTGTATAGATTTGAAAGGAAGTCTGTGTCCACATTAAGCACTTTCTGTCTTAGGGTTTAGGTTCTAGCTCTTTGAGGTAATCTACCTATTCGCAGGGAGATTTTCCTACAATAGAAGGAATCCTAAATATCGGCACTCCACACAGTAATAAGGAAGTGCAATCCTTCCTAGGAAAAGTAAACTTCTTAATAAGATTCATCCCGAACCTGGCAGAGATTATAAAGCATATCACTTGTATGATCAGAAAGGGGAATGAGATCAACTGGAACCCGAAAGCTAGAAAATATTTTGAAGACATCAAGGTGGCGTTGACTAGAGCTCCTGTGCTAGCCAGTCCAGACTTCACGAAAGATCTCATCCTATTTTCATTCGCCTCAGAGCATACGATTGTCGGCATGCTGTTACAGAAAGACGAGCATAACTTTGAGAAACCTATAGCCTATTTCAACATGACGCTGAGGGATGTTCCACTAAGGTACGACATTATGGAAAAAAAAAACATACACCTTAGTAAAATCCCTAAAGGAGTTCAGGACATACATATTGCACTCCCACGTTATTGCCTGTGTGCCCAAAACCTTAGTTAAGGATATCCTGACTCAGCCCGACCCTGAAGGGAGGAGAGGAAAGTGGATAGTGGCCATGTTGGAATATGACCTGGAGATTAAGCCTACGAAAAAAATTAAGGGTCAAGGCCTCGTGAAGCTAATGGTGCAGTCGAACTGCGATTCTATGGAAATCAATTTGATTGTCGATTTATCAGAGAGTCCTCGGGAAGAAGCGACTGTGTAGGTGTCTCAAAATTTCATTGATTCACGCTGGTATGCAGACATCATCTATGTGTTGAAGAATCTCCAGGCCTCTCAGGGTGTAAGTAAGACCAAGGCCAGATTTCTAAAGCTTAAAGCAGTTAAGTTCTGCATCCTAGATAACTCACTCTACTGGAAAGATTCTAAGGGAATATTGCTGAGTTGTTTGCTGGAAAATGATGCTAAGCGAGCCATAGAAGAATTTCACAAAGGTGATTGCGAAGGGCACCACTACTGGAAAACACACAAAATCCTGAGAGCAGGTTACTATTGGCCTAGAATCTTCGCAAACATGTACAAAGAAGTCTCCAACTGCCACAAATGTCAGATTTTTGATGGGAGAAGAAAGCTGCAACCCTTGCCACTAAAGTCGATCTCAGTCGAAACACCTTTCATGAAGTGGGGTTTGGATTTCATAGGGGAAATAAATCAACCATCCTCAACGCAACACAAATGGATAATCACGACCACTGACTACTTCACGAAATGGATAGAAGCAATCCCCATGAAGCAAGCTACCGACACAGTCATCATCCAATTTATGGAGAGAAACATCTTGTCGAGATTTGGATGCCTCGTCAAGATCATAACAGACAACACGACCGCATTCAAGTCCAAGAGGATGGACAGTTTTGTCTGGATTACAATATAACCCTGGGGCATTCTATGGCGTACTACCCACAAGGAAACAGGTTAGCAGAATCCTCAAATAAAAGCCTAACCAAGATCATCAAAAGACTTCTATAAGACAATAAGAAAGCTTGGCATAAAAAGCCTATCTATGCACTGTAGGCAGACTGGGTTACCACCAAGAAGTCCATCTCAATGTCACATTTTCAAATTGTATATGACGTAGACGCAATTTTCCCTACCACATTGGGGTTGCTCGTCATAAAGTTGTTGCAGGAGCAGGAGGTCGAGCCAGATGACACACAGAGGAGAATAAATCTGTTGATTCACACACAGCAGATGAGGGAACATGTATACAATCGATCACAACTCCACCAAGAGACGATGAAGAGAACCTTCGACAAGCGTTCTAAGCAGGAGGAGTTTCAGGTAGGAGAGTTGGTGTTGAGATGGGAAACGAGGAATGAAGATAAAGGAAAGCACGAAAAATTCGACCACGTTTGGACAAGTCCATTCAGAGTCAATGCGTATTGCGGGAGCAACGCTTATTTTCTAGAAGGATCAACTGGAGAATGCCTTGGTTGGGGGCATGTAAACGATGGGTTCCTCAAACATTATTTGATGGAATAAAATCCATTAAGTCATATGTCATTGTAAATAGTCGTTTTATTTTTGTGTTGAGTCAGTGTGTCAGCAAAAAATTGAAGCTCGAAGTGAAGGCCCTGAGTTTATGCTGAATCTTTTAGAAGCTGCGTCGATATGTTTAGGTTGTGTTTTGTCTTTCATATTTCAGTTTTGAAGATTTAAAATAAGACCCAATGGTCAAGCACCTGGTCTACTATTCTTTTCTACCTTGCTGGGAGGATAACATCCCCATTGGAGCCAGCTATTAGCGCTGCCATTTTCCCTTTCAATTAGAGTTGGTTTTAGTCAAGTTATGGCTCATGTGTCAAAACATGTGAAGTCATGTACATAACAATGAAAGGGTCGAAGATGGAAAATGGTCGCTTGGCCCTTGGAAATGGGAAGGGATGTCAGATTCGAAACATCCATAAATGGTACGGGTATGTTGTTCCCAGAGAGTCGGGTCCTATTAAAAGGTAGTCTCTATGTGCCCCAGGTCAAGTTAAGTAGTTAATGGAAGTCGTGTCGGCAAGTGCAATAACTATTATTAGCTCATTATGAAGGTCGAGGTAATGAAAAATTGTGGCGTTCGTATAATGTATGCCCTGCAACCCTTATCGCATGTACTTTACACACGAGGATGTGCTATGGAAAATCTATAATTCAATTTGAAACATTCAGTCGCCATGAATTCAGTGTTCTTTGGCACGATTCCTCCTTCCGCCCAATCTGTTATAAATTTCAGATGCTCTGCACCCATTTTATTCATGAAACCAGGTCCACGCACTGTTTGTAATTTTTCTTGCAAGCCCAGGTTGATCGAATTTTTTGCCTTGTGCATTTGCTGGATCCATCGTGCGCAGGATGAATACCAGTCGTGCCATGGAAACCTCCCAAAACATAAGAAAGGGCATGCGAAGTAGCAGAATCATCAGGCCCGAGCCCCAAAGCGACTGGGATTCATTCTCACTCACAACAGGTGTCCCCAAGGATCCAAAGGGAGTTTCCCCTTTACTCGTGGAAACAATGATATCACACCGCACAAAACTTGGAGGAGAAGGACCTGAGCAGGAAGGAAGGACAGTAGAAGCCTTGTCTTCCCAACATCAGATACCTCAGAGAAGGGGTAGGCCAAGGAAAACAAGGAAGCTGGGGAAACCCGAGTCCCAAACGAGCCGCACATAAGATTAGTTGCCGAAGAATTACTTATGCACGTTATTCGATTGGAACCTGTTGGAGGTACAAGCCGAGAAAGTAGGAGCAGAACGAGGAGGAGGGATGTCATGGGTAATAATGTTCAAGAATCATCTCAGCAGCTGAAACAGGCGAAACTAACTATCGTCGAACTTTACCAGGAAAACAAGGAGCTGAGACAACAACTATCGATAAAGACCCTTGAGGTGTCAGCAGTGCAAGGCCATGAAGGAAATGTGGCATGGATCAAGAGACAGCTCAGAGAGGCGTAGGATACAATTGTACAGTTGCAAGAATCACATTGGTTGTCAGAAGATAGGTATGCAAAGCATTTCAGAGAATGTGAATCGACCGAGGAGAAATCTCGCATGACTCTCGCCAGCGCGCAGAAGAAACAAGATTAACCGAGTCTGTTCTCATATCCTCAAACAAAGAACAAATCTTGACAGTTTTGAAGGAGGCATTGCCCTAAAACGTTTTATCGTTTTGACAATGGCCATGACAGTCAACAACCACTTGCCGTGCACATTCCCCCAACAAATGAGCACGCAACAGAAACCAAAGTTGTTATAGTAGATAACAGGACTCTGAAAAACACTTGTCCCTCAAATATCTTATCGAAGGAAAACATTGACACATCACCCTCTCATGACGAGACTTGGTCGATAACCGAATCCCCGTGGCAGAATATAAGCATCCATGATGTAGCCAGATGTATTTGTTGTCTATTTTTGGAAAAGCGTCATGCAAAGAGTCCTTTAACGCAGAACAATTAGTTTCCTAGTTTTTAGAGATATTAGATAGAAGAGCAGGGTAGCCCAAGCAACGCCCTCGCCTATATATTTGTTCTTTTCGATGTAAGCCAGGTTGGTTGGAAAAATTAGTATAGACAGTGTCTATTGAATGTAGTTTGAGCTCGATTGAAATTTAATGCAAAAGTCCTGAAGCTTTGATGAAAAGATTCTAATTGTAGCAGTTGGATGTATTGTTTCCTTTATTTGTGTATGTACTTCCTGTTTTCTTTATTCATATCTTTTTTTGTCTAAATTAGAACGAAATTTCAAACCTATGGATTCGCTGCGCAGTGCCCCTTGTTCGCGCCTTTTAGACAAAACGTATTTCCTCTAAACTTAACTCTGAATTCATCCTCAGTGATGCTCTAAGTTGCTTCCTATGTTTTCTCCCCGCTGCATACAACGATTTTGAACTGAAAACTGTTACTCTCTTAGCCTTTATCCTCTCAAGTTCAATCATTGAGTCATTTGTTTCCATCGGTTCCTTAAATTCGACTCCATAGCCCAAAGTCTTACTTTCTTGCACCAATAGAACCAAAACTTAGTATCTAACAGTGTTAAATCTAGCCGACCATTTAAAGCCATATCTTGTATCGAGACAAATTCTCGAGAGAGAGCCCTCTCCAGGTCCGAAAGGCTAGTTTCGGGTCTCAAAGTTGGTTGAAATAGTTACCTCTATCGTCTGTTTATCAGCCAAACAGATTTACAAAGTGTTAATAGTAAGAATGCCATTGTTGAAAAGCATACAAGCACATGTTATATCTAAGTGCTAAAATAATGTTGACATATATGTGCATTCACATTTATAAGTGACAAGTTAACAATAAAAGAAAAAAAAAAAACATTGGCATATGACCAATGGCATTCACATTTAAAATTAGCAAGTTAACACTACAGGAAGAAATTGCTCCAACATATTTCCAATGGCCTTCATATTTAAAATTAGTAGGTTAGTAATACAGCAAGAAATAGTGTTGGCATGTAAAAGGCCATGCCTAGAACATGGAATAATGCCATCTTGTCAAAAAAATCAATGTAATACCACGATTTTGACCCTTGGGATGTATTGGATCAGATTATGTACAAATTGTAAACAAGTGGTTAAAAAGATGAGAGTCAGGTCATTTGATCTTGAATAAATGACCTCACGTGTAAATTATGTAAATACACTTGTATGGATTCCTATTGTGGAGCTCACAAACAAGGCTTGACTAGTGAATGACTAGGCATGTAGACATTTTAAATATAGCTTCTATAGACAATGTGATAGAGCTATCACTTTGTACTAAAAAATGTGTAAATTTTAATGTTGGAATATAATATACAATGGTCCAAGCTGGATGTAGAGAGAACGAGAGGGGATATGATTCCACAACAGGCAAATAAGAAAGGGGGCCTATGTGTTGGGTGTTCCTCTATTGCCAAGTGTCAACCTAGGAACTATTATCTTTTCCATCATGTGCCCTAATTGGAGCCATCTGCCACTTTTAACTCGAGGAGCCAATAATGAAGGCAGGTGGAGGTTGGTGAGAAAGTCTACCTCACATAGTCATTGAAGCATGGGTTAAGTACAATCATTATGGGTGAAATGTAAGTGTATGTCATTCTCCTACCAAAGGGGGAAATATTCCATTATTCCCACTACACTGTGATTGTCATTCATTTGGACAATCAAGGGTTGTTGGTTCCCCCACAAGTGTTTTGATGTTGTGTTCTTTATATCCAACCATTCTCCAAATTTAAAAGTGATCAAATCAACATTGTAGAAGAATGATTTGTAGACCTGGGATGAGAGATGGAGGTTGCAGGTGAGAATAGGGGTTCGAAAAGTTAGGGATCCTTCACCCATTGAACATGTTACTCATTGGTTGCTTGAAAGCCAAGGATAATACTCCTATGTTACTCCTACTAAAAGGAAATCAATCGATTGAGTTCTTTCTGTTAACTCCCAAAATAGCACCGTCATTTTGGTCGGGTTTTATGGTGGATAGCATGGCTATTGATAGTTTCCTCAATTCATTATTGAGTCTTTTTAGCTGCAAAACTTAAGTTTTGGTTTTTACCCATATAGTCTTCTTTTCAAAATTTTCATTTTACACTTTCATCAGCTAACGTGTGTCCAAAAGTTGAGCGTGCGCTGTTGAAAGTGCATGCTTTCTGCAGCTAAGGAACAGTTTTTCAAAGGTCATGCACTGTTGAAAGTGCATGCTTTCTGCAGCTAAAGAGTGTTTTTTACAAAGAGGCGCGTTGTTGAAAGTGCATACTTTCCACAGCTATTGAGCGGTTTTCACAAAGTCGTGCGCTGAGGAAAGTCAAGATTATCAACATCTAACAGAGGTTGTACTCCCGGGTTGGCAACATCAAATCAAATCTTTGGTTCCATATCAGACATTGTTCACAAAAGATCGTTTAGAGTTTTGAATTGCAAATGGAAAGAATGATACTCAAACTTGCAGGGAACTTTTCAATCCCTTCCCAAGCTCCAAATGAAGATCTGAAAACGCCATTGGATAGCTTAGATTCTCTATATGTCTATTGACTATTTAAACATGCAAAATGGACTTTTTATGACCGAGAAATTTGATTTTGAAAATCTGCCCGCTTTCAACAGCGCAGAAGGCAGAATTTTGACTAGTTAGTTGTGGAAAGTGGCTGCTTTCAACAGCACAGGAGCAGATTTTCGGGTCAGTTAGCTGTTGAAAGCTGTCATGGCCAGAATAGCCAAATTTTCGCCCAGATCAAGAATTTTTGGGTTTGGATGGTTTGAATCCCTCTTCAATAAACTGGTTATGAATTATCAAATGAAAATCTGAAGGCCATTTTTGGAGATGAAAGTCAAAAGGGAATTTTTTGACTAGATTTAGTGATTTTCAAGGGAAAAATGATAGGGATTTTTGGCACACATCATCAAATTCGAATTCCACTT
>JASDQU010262026.1:1905-14036 GCA_032191745.1 Picea mariana
GCGCTGGAAAGGTGTCTCTTCACTGGGTAGGGCTGATTTCTCTTCTTAGTGGTCAAAACCACTTTAATTAGGCCTGGGGGCCAACTTCTTAATTTGCATAATATAATTAAGGTTTGACCAATCCACAAAAAGGGATTTGGTCAAGTACAAAGCCCGACGTGATCAATCCACAACAGGGGATTGATTTGATGAATAATAACTCAATAATAAATAGAATACTCTTTGCTGTTACAGTATTTCAACAAAATGGAGCTCTGGATCTCTCCTATCAAACCTTTCCATCAACCACTCAGTGAACTCCAAGTACAAAGTAATGTGGTTGTGACCCAAGGTCACCAACCCATGGTACCACCACTCGTGGGCCTCCCCATCCAAGTGCAAGGTGGCGAAGTTGATAGCTTTTGAATCTGTCATCGGGTTAAGCTTGAAATATGTGTCAAGCTTTTGTACCCATGCCTGAGCTGAGCATTGAGATGACCCGTCGAAAGTAGGAATGTTCAACTTTCCCACTTTCTTGATGAAATCCATGTTTTGAGTTTGTGCATTGCCGCTTTATGCCTCCCGGGGTCTGTTTCGATACCTAATTTAATAATAGTCTAGCAAACTCATGTCTGCATGGAACTCTGGTCCTAGTGCCAAATAATCTCTCCTGTACTCTTCGAATGGGTCCTGTGGCACTGCCTGCCCCTGATCGGGCTGTCCTCTTGCTTGCCTTGGTTGTCCCAACGACTGCCCCCCTGGAACTGCGGATATAATGGTCGGAGAATCCTCTCAGATGTTGTATAGGCACGGATAGGTGAAGGGTGTCCACTTGCTCTAGCCTGAGATCCACTGGAGCCACTGGCCCCACCTCCCTGGTGTCCTCCTGAACCACTCGCTCCTCCTACAGCATTGGCACTCGTAGTGCTCACGTTGTGCTGGATCATCTGTGTGCTGATGGCCATATGTGCTATGGTGTTCACCATGTCCCGCTGTCCTCTGGCTCGGTCATTCAAGATGGCCTGCATACTGTCAGAATGTGTCTCGGGGCCTTTCCCCCTACCCTTTGGTGTCTCCCGTCTGTCACCCATAGTCCTCTCTATGTTTGCCTTTGTGTCAGAGCTGATGTGATCTCTGTCCTCTAACTCCATCTCTGTATCTGACTGAGTGTGGAAGGGAGTGTAGTTCCTTCTGTTCCTGTCTCTTTTGTCTCTACTATGTCCTCTGCAGTATTGAATGTACTCATCCCCAATGTCCTTGGCCCTCTGGGTATCCTGCATCTGTTCTCAGAATCATGGGGTCATGAGAAGCACTTCTTCACATGCTGGCAAGAAGAATGCTCCGATACCACTGAAATATCCCAAATCCGGTGGATCTGGATATCTACTGCTGAACTAGTGTTTTGACTCTCGGATCTAATACTCTGGGGGTTTCTGGATGCGTTTGAGTTAATTGTTTAACATACTTAGTGATTTTTGCATGTGTGTGTCATACAAATAATGTTTAAGCAATATATACGATGCATGTGAAATAAGGAACAAACACCATCTCAATAGTATGTATTATGTGGAAAAAGTAGGAAATACAATTGATATACGAAAAGAAGAGAAATAATCATCAACTATATCTCAAGGATCATCACTGGAATACAATGCAACTAATACAAAATACCCGTGATCAGAAGATGTGGATATATCTGCACATGCACGGATAGATCGACAATATGCAGTTCTAGAAACTCACGACAACTACTGCAAATGTTGGATAAACTCGCCTTGGTGGCAATACTCGATCGACCACCCTGAAAACTGTCCCAAACTGAGCGCCTTGGCTTCTAGACCCCTTCCGATATCCATTGGACTGAAGATCGGCTGACTGATGCTCTGGATGAACCCCAGATGAGATCCCCTTGGGGGTTGTGCACCTCCGTGGCTCTTGCAATGCGCCCTGATGATTCCACTGACGGAATCCTCTGATAACTGTCTCAAAATGTGCGCCCTAGCCTCCTCTGTACTGGGTCAGAAGGGTTTCCCCGGATCTGATCCGGAAAACTCTCTGGAAACCCAAATGTCCTTCCTCAAGAGCCGCACACTTCCTGGTTGTCTGATGCGCCCTGGTAGATTCCACCGTCAGGATCTGATCACTGGTGGCTCAAAATAAGCGCCCTGGCCTTGTCTCAACTAGGTCGGAAGGAATCGACGAGATAAGCCTTGGTCTCGTGTAGCTACACAAAACCCTCTCTAACCCTTGCGCCCTCACTAGATGCACTGCGCAATCTTTGCAATGGATCTGAATACTCCTAAACTGGCACAATGAAATACCTGGATGGTATCTCCGATAGGCTAGGGTGTGTCTTCCAACACCGAAACCGATCTGGGTGGTGGTTTCCTCCAGAAATCCACAAAACATCAATGAGGTCGACTTCCTCCTTTGGAAACTGTTCTCAACATCAAATCATAACATAATGAGGAATTAGGTCGAATTCCTACTTTTATATCTTCCCCGATCTAATTCTTCGTTGACATCACTTAAGCTAGGCGCTTTTCCTCCTAAGTTTAGTGATTAATTAATTAAGTCCCCCCTCAACACCATTTTTTTCTATTTCTCCATTGACTTAGGCTTAAGTGACTTTTCCTATGCTTTTTTGGCTTAATTCATCGTTTAGCCATCTGTTCACCCTTATTTCTCCCCTTGTTCCCTGCTTGTGTCTGACTATAGTCTACGGGAACAGATAGACTACTAAGTCATTCCCTGCTGGGCTACTCTTGGGAACGGGACATCACAATTTTCACATCTTAGTAGCAAATTTTGATTATGTGCCACTACCAAAGATCCTACAAGGTGGTCAAGAGGCTTGTAGAATCGCAAATATGGGCTTATGTCTGTAAATGTTTTCAACTTTTCATAAACAACTACAACTGACAAGTGTGGTGCCCTTGACGGTTATAACTTATTGCAAAATTTCCTCTTGATGGGCTATCCGTTCCTTATTGATGAGGTGCAGTTTTTATGTCCTAGAGATAGACTTTGTATTACTTCGTAATTTTCAATGGGTCAAGTGTGATATTGCTTGTATGGTGACATTGTCCCTGGAGGTTAAGATTCTACTTTTACTATATAGTTGTGTCTAATTAATTTGAAGATTTGTCCTCATGTACACAAAGGCTTCATTGATGGCTCCTTCTACATCCAACTTTTTCTTAGCCTGCCTTTGTTTTGTTTATTCACAAGACCTTCATGTACATTTCTGGTCAGTTTCATACCTCTACTTTGGCTCTTTCTAATGTCACTCACATTGCTTTTTTTGGGTCTTTGGGCATGTATCCTCATAGTAAAATTATAAATGGACTAATCTATATTAGTTGCTATACTACTTGTACCTGGTTGTGTCTGAAAAACAACATCCATGTTTTAGATAACAAACATTGTAAGCTTCTCTGTACATTAGTAAATCTAGTGCTTTGGTTATCATGAAAATCTCATGGGCCTTCAATGTTTAGTCATATTTTTTGTCCAGTTCCTGATGCCACACTCAATTACTGTCCGCCAAGTTCTTATTTTTCTGTTTATCGCTTCAAAGTGCACATATGTTTGTGAGTTTTTTCCTTGATCAATATGTTTTGTTTCCTTCAGATGAGTTACGTTTTTAAATGTTTTTTAGTTTGTATAAATCTCTGTTAGATTTTTCCTTCTGTTTGTTTCCTTGCCCCATGAGTTGGTTCGTTCCTACCTTCCTATCATGTAGAGTTAGGCTTCAATCAATTCCTGCTTTTGTTGAGATTCAAATTGTTTATTCAGTATAAAGACAATGAAACTCTTTTTTTCTCTTTTTAAGTCTCATAGTGTTTATGATTTATTTCTTCGAAAGATTGGGGTAGGTGATGCTTGGATGTCAGATAAACAGGGACATGAAAACATTTTATGTTTTCATTTTTTGCCCCATTCTTGTGGCAGACCGAGATTTATGTGCTGCTGATATGTTTTTAATAGATGCTGGTAAAAGAATATATATAGTCACATGCCCTTTAAAAAGTTCATACGAGCATCTGATAAAATAACAAAACCATGATATATTACATCTTAACATATGCTGTCATAACTGACATGCTGGATTGCTCTGCACTACCGTTTTTTCATGAATGCAAAGATATGCTGACATCAGACTTCTTTTAACTAACACAGTTTAAAACACATATGTCCAGTTACTTTTCAGAGTAACATATGAGTTTATAAAATTCTGGGAGCGGTGAACATTTTGTGGTACTATGCTAACATGTATGTCTCCTTGCAGATGGGGCAACATAAGGATACGCTTGGGATATATTGTCCTCACATTCTTTCTAATTACATATGTGTTCTGTCTGGGTGTGGTCCAGAAAAGTCAGGCCTCAAGAGGTCCAATTATCTTATCTCAACTATTCTACATATTTTAGAATTGAACTGCATCATTTTATATAGCTTAATGATGTTCATAAGCTTTTACGTCATTTGAAAATTTTGTGCTATTGTCCTTTATTTCGACAGGGAGATAGACGGGGCACTCCGGCCAGGGATTTATGCTTTGGTTGATGCCTGTTCATTGGAAGATCTTCAACAATTGCATGCAGTTCTGGGTGGTAAGGGTACTTGGAACTCTTGTGGGTTTATTTTTTTCTCCCTTGCTTAAAAAATGGTCAACTTTTGTATGCTCTTGGGTGTGTCCAACGTTTACAAAATTTTAACATGGCTACCATGAATCTACTAAGCTTAAAGGGTGAGAGTTTAACATGGCTACTATGAATTTACTAAGATAAAAGGGTGAGAAATTTGTATGTATTTTATAAATGGGAGTCAATAAAACGTAGCCATTATGTTACAAGCTTAGGGAAATTCTGATTTAGTAAGCTAAAAGGGTGAGAATTTAAAATGTCTACTATGAATCTACCGAGCCAAAGAATGTTGTATGTATTTTATAAATGGTAGTCAATAAAAAGTTGACATTATGTTACAAGCTTAGGGAAGTGCTGATCCCATGCGGTAAAGAGAGTTATGGATTATAAGAGGTTTTTTGGGAATTCAATAAAAAACATAGCCATTTTGTTACAAACTTTGGGAAATGCCGATCTCGTGTGGTAAAGAGAGTTATGGTTTATAAATTTTTTAAAAAAGATATACTGTGTTCTGTCGTCGAAATCATTAAAAATTTGTACTTGATTTTATTTATTTAGGGGTTTTAAACTTGGATTTCTACGATAATACAAACTTAATCACCTCGTTCGTTACCACTAAACCGCACTCCATAAACATTTATAATAGCTTAATTAAAAAGGTGTTTTGAAGATGAATAATTACATTGGAGATTTAGCTTTTTCAGAAGAAAAATTTCACGGATTATATTAAAATATATAATTCTTAGCAGCCAATACAATTCTGCAATATCCAGAAAGGATACAGACAAAGCTTTTTCAGCAATTACAACAAAATTCTGAAGACAAACAAAAAGGCTTGTTACAAAAACAATGAAGCCTTTTCAGAAAATGTGTGCAGCCAATAGGAGACTGGATATGTCCGAGCTAGAGACAATAGCTGATTCCGCAAGAGCCAAGAAATTCTGATTTGAAAGAGGAGAACCGGAGAAATGGAGTTAATAGACCTTGAGGAGTCGACGCTGTCCCTTTACTCCATCAGACCAAAGGTGAATGGTGATGTATCCTTCCGGTTCCTTTAAAGCTTGCTTTGAAAGTGAATCAGCTTCTTGGTTATATTCCCGATAGATGTGGAAGAATTGTGTGGACTCGAAAGTGTTCTTAAGTGATTTGATTCTATTTTTCCAGCCTTCAAGAGAGGACACTCGCAATTCACTTCTATCTTTCAGCCATTCGATTATCACCTTTGAATCTCCAAGGATTTGGATCTTCGGGAGTGCAAGTAGATTGGCTATGTGTAATGTAGCCCAAGCCCCCAATAATTCAGCCTTATTATTCGAGCCTATTCCACAGTTCAGGAACCATTTGTGTGCCAAGGTGTTTGACAGTTTAATTATGCCACCTGCACCACAACAGAGTCCGCCTGCCATTGCAGCTCCATCAAAGCTAGCAACAGGAAATTCAAAATTCTGAAAATTGAAACTGGAACGTAGCAAGGAGCGGGTAATAGCTTCCTCGGGCTTGTGAATAGTACCAAGTGCTCGAATCACTACCGAATGAGGAGAGGGTTTTTTTTTATCAAAGGTTGCTGCATTCCTCTCGAGCCACACAAACCAGCAAATAAGGGGAGGTAAAGTATTTGGCACAGTTTTATTTGCTGTCCACTTGGATAAACTATCAGTCAAACAGCTTCCGCCCCACTTCTGGATAAAATTTCCTGTGGAGTAAATCAAATTCCACACAGCAATCGTGAAGGAACAGTGCAGAAATAAATGGTCAGTAGTTTCACTGTCTAGTTTGCACAGGATGCATCTGTTAGGGCCTTCCCAACCTCTGCGCTGGAGATTAGGCCACGTCACTACTTTCAACAATGTCAAAAAGCATTGACAAATTGAAATTATCGAAACAAGCACAGTGCATTATAAATGACAATGATAGTTCCTTTGAATTGAAAATATACAGTGTACAAGAGCAGCGGCTGTAACTTTTTATTTCTGACAAAATATACAGTGTACACGTTTGAATTGAAAAATTCTTCTCATGGTGCAGAGGGTCCCCGTCGGAGTACACTTCAGGCGCTGAGACTTGATTATGAAAAGCATTTCAAGTACACGGGGAAAATATGAATCAGTCGTTGGAAAATGTTTGAATCTGTCGTGATAAATACAGTAATTTTGTTATTAATGAGAGAAATGATTTCTTCTCTGATTTGGGGAAGGCTCCTGTATGTCAGAAGGAGAGCCGCCGATAAGTCACATTTTTATACCGGCACATTGCCAGAAACTCAACCACTTACTGGAATCTATTGAGCAAGGATTGATTGAAGTTGTTTAGAAAACAGAAACGCTTCAGTTTCAGGCATCTTCAACCCTAGAATTGAGTAAATATATGGAATCCTTTACGTCGTTCTAAGGGTATTTTCCTCTCTCTACCTGTGACCATGATTTTGAAAGAATTTTTGGCTATTGGCATCCAGAATTCTAAGGTCAGATTGCTAGCCTCCCAAGCCTGAACATGTAAATGATGGGTGGCAGCTCATTATCACGGACCCTCAACCTGCACATGATGGCTGGGCCCGTCCCCTAGGGACCGTGACTATGCAGGTTCGATTCGGTCAACAGCATGACTTCTGTTTATTGAATTCTGAAACTTTTATAGTGTGGGGCCAGCTGGTCGCACCGGTTTATATCATTGTTTTCTTAATGTTTATGTACGACTTCTAAGCCCATGTGGCAATTTTGTACTATGAGCTATCGCAGTTTTGTATTTATGTCAGGACACTTTGCCTGTGGAGGTTGCCCATGTGGCCTACCCTTTTCTGTATAATATGGCCTGTACGTATACTCTTGTTTATCTTGGTAATTAAAGGAATCATTTTATTCGGAAAAAAAAAAGGTCAGGATGCTGAATCACATATAGGATTTAGGCGAAGGCCTTTCTTGTATTTCTGTTATCCTAGTCATTCCTCAATAATGGCTTAGCTCTCATAATTTATACTGCCATTGGATTAGCTATATCTCTGCTTTCCCTTGCACTGGAACAGTTTGCAATGAGGATCTGTCCAAAAGTTGCAATTGTATTCTTTCTGCTGCTTGCTAGAATAAGAGGGGCTGGCAAATTCTTGCTCTTTACAGGTTACAGATCATATATCAAGCAAAAGGCAGTATTATAGTGATAATGGTTGAATATAATGTGTGACTTTTATTCTTACTTCTTACTTGATTGTGTCTGTGATCTTAGTTGTGTGTTTCATCTATATTGTATATATTGAGTCCAGGGCTTGGACTTATTTTATCTCTTTAGCAGCATATATATGTGTGTTTGTGTGTTTATAGATAATATATTTTCTTGATTCGGCCCTGAACAGAAAGAGAGACAAAATGCAGTAGCCTAAACATTCTACCTTTTGAACATTTTTTAGGCATATTTTTCCRATCAGTTTTGTTYAAAATCCAACCAAAATTTAGAAAAATTGCTGGAATTGCAAATATCAGTGGTTGAAATTGCATATTCCTGGTGTTATAGGGWTTTAACTTTTTTCAGAGCACTGAATCCATTTATGCATTCAAAAAATGCAATTTTCAGTAATGAAAAATTGCAATTTCACTAACAATTTGGTAGCTGGATTCCACTRAAAAAAGTCCAAAAAGTAGAATATTTAGACAATATTTAGACTTTTTCGACAAAAACAGACCCAAGGGAAAGAGAAAGACAAAAATGGACATTTTTAGCTCAGTTACTTACAAAGGAAACAAAGTTATTCAATGCTTGCCTTGCATATTACTGTGCATTGACTTGTATGAGTTATAAAACATTTGTTTTATCAGCTTCTTGCCAAYGTACCAGGGAAGTCATTATTTTATAGATTTGCTGTCTCTTAATTCATTATTGAGATCTTGTATGTAATTGCCACTAATGGCGTTCCTCGCTTGTGCAACTATCCTGCTGTGTCAATCTAGACATTGTCAGTCCTATTAGAAATATTGCCGCGAATGACATGCCCCGGCGAGCCAGCCAGCCAACAGACAGGGCCTTCAAAGCCTGGAGCAGAGTATTCACCCTTTGAGGGCCAAATCCTTACTGTAACACAGTATTTACCCCAGGCCTTGCAAAGCCTTAGTGTAGCAAAGCATTTACCTGCTTGCTGGCTGGGGCGTGGCGTTCTAGCCAGTGAGACTCTGAAAGGTATTCTCTCCACAGTTTGGATACTTCGGTTTGGCAGTATGTATTTGTGCAATGATGTTGTTGTTATTCATTTATCGGTGATCACATAACCCATCTAAATTACTTTTGCTTTCTTTCTCAGCATGATTATACGAAGTGGTGAATCATTGTAATACGTGAATCTGCGTTAGTTTTATCTCTCAACAGTTTCAATTTTGATGCTGCTCTAGGATCATCCTCAGGTGACTAAGGTGACTAAGGCTCACTTTTTGTTAAAACTCCACACAATTATATGTAATCTTTACATAATCTTTAGGTTCACGTAAAGATTACATATTAATAATTGAGTGGAGGTTTAACAAAAAGTGAGCCTATCTTAGTCCCTTGAGGATGATCCTAGTGCAGGATCGAAACTGTCAGAGATAAATAAAACTAACAGACTTTCATATTACAATAGTAGTGCTATCTATTACAAAGTAAATTACATTCATGGTGAAAGGTTAACCAAGTGAAATTTGGCCGACCTCTCAGATATTTAACAGGAAAAACATTAAATTGTAACTGTCTGATGGTTCAGGAACCCGTTGCCAGATTCAAACAAAACAGGCCTGAAACAGCATCCATTTTGGGAATGTCTAGAGTTAAAAGGACATATAGAGTCAGCCAAAAACAGGTGACATGGCCAAGCCGATTACCCCATGATCCGAATTGGATTTTCACAAGAACAATTGCCAATCGGCACAAGCTCTACGATGATCGGCACCAGCAAGGCTGGAGGCTATGGATGAGGAAGGAGACTGGGTTGTTGGCATGAAGAGTCCCGTGCCATCACAATTGGTGTCCAACCCTGTCATTAAATCAAATCATAAGGCAAACATATGGAATGTAAAGCTACAAGGAGAAATATTTTGTTAAAGAAAATATTATGTATTTAAAAAATAAAACCAAAAAACACGAGACCTCTTCTCCAATGTACTAAAACAAAAAGATAAGGGAGGAGAAAAGACCTTGGGGAAGCTGAAGGGTTGGGGACACTTGACCTTCTAGTGATCGTCCAGTTGAGCCATCCTCCTATATACTATTTCCCCACAAAGGAAGAGGGTGTTTTTGGGTAAGAGTAAAGGGAATGCTGCCCATACTGAGCATGAGGATGAACTAGAGGGCCTGTAACCTGCCTATTGCTGCATAATTAAGAGCCTGGGCAAAGCCAATTGAATGTTGGTTTTCCTATATGGGTTTCCAGGATAAACAATAACTCATATGTGATGTTTTTCTCTGTATATATGTGATTTACTTTGTTAATTTGCTTACCACATTGATTAGGAATCTCTATATGTGTTTTAATGGCTGCTAGTGGGCATTGAGACTGTATGTAAGGCACATTTTTCATTAGAACTATCAATTTCTGCATACTCTGTGTTTGTTGTCCATTAGAGTTTACCAACAGCTAGAAAACCTCCATCGTTGGATGCCCACCTAGTCACAGAGATTAATGGTTTCCATTCCAAAGCCGTTGTCATTGCAATAAATTAAGGGGTTTCTAAATTGGTTGAGAAGTGTTTTTGGGTCTATTGGACATTTTTCTCTCCTACAGGACGTACGCCTTCCTCACAAGCAACAATTTTTTCCCATGGGCCGTACACATCCTTCAAAGCTGCCTTTTTTCCATTGGCTGGCCATATGCATCCATCGGAGCTGGAATTTCTCCATTAGCTGGCCGTACACCTTTCCCCAGGCCGTACACTCATTGGCTGGCCGTATGTTCATCTCCTCAGCAATGTGATTGGGTATTGTTCTCAGAGCATTGGATTAAGTAAGAAATTGTCTAGTTGTTGGCTGAATTTTGTCTCATTATCTCATTTATTGCTGAAGACATTCACCTATATTTAATTGTGTTGGTGATAGACTATACTCGCATAATTGTTGGAAATGAGAAGAGTTTTATTATTTAAACAGAATTTGGAATAAAGTTGTTCATATATTAAGATTACTAGAGGAGTGTGAGGAGTGTGGATTCTTTCTCAAGATAACCACCATTTGCAATAGACAATTAAAGGCACGAGGAATGTTTGCATTGAGTTGAGCGTAGATTTAAACATTTCAAGACATAAAGGAAGTCATTCATAGTTGAATAGATTAGAAGCACACACAATCAGAAGAATTTTTAACCATTGTTATCTTTCTAGTCTTGAAAGTATGTGTAGGAACATTAATGAATTTTTTTTCTTGTCTCAGGAGTGTGTGTTGGTGAAATGAATAGGCTATAAACCTACCATTTATGGATCCTATGGTATTAGAACACACATTCAAATATACTTGGTGAGACCTATATGGCAAGTACCCATAGTGACTACAGAAGAAGTGGACAAGAATTGTTGCTAAGGCTATAGAGAAGGAGAGCACCTAACAATGATAGAGGGACATTGTGAAGAAGATGAGGAACATGATCTTAGGGTCAGATTGGATTGCATTGCCACACTAACATCGATGGTAATACAACCGTTGGCAATGAAGGGTATGGAAACACCCTCAACAAAGGTTTGCCATGAAGACCCAAAGAAAGAGGAAAATAAACTAGAGATAGAGTGCAGGATTGAGAAAGAGATGGGAGAATGTAGTTATCACAAAACATAGGTACCTTTCCTTGTAGAGGAGAAGGTGGACATCAAGCCATATGGCGGGCAAGTTGATGCCATCAAAATGAACTAGTGGCTACAACAGATGGAGGTGTATTTCAGTGTAAACAAAGTCATCGATAAACAAAAGATCACATTGGCGTGGCTGAAGTTTTAAGGCCATGTTTTGGCATAGTGGGAGAGTGATGCAGTAGGTAGAGCACTAGAAAATGAGCCACTGATGATCGATTGGGAGGTGTTCAAGGGCACGTTGAAAGATCAGTTCTACCCAATTGGATATGAGGAGTGTTGACCGCCTATTCAGCTAGGGGGTCAACTCATGTGCCATGAAGATGGCATCATCAGATGCAAGTATGTTGAAGACAGTTTGGTTCTACTGGGGCGTTTTTTGCCTCCAGCACAAAAATTTGTAAACGAAATTTCCGCACCCCTGCGTGGGTTAATAATGTAATAAGTCTGCATTGATCATAGTTAGGTCAGGTACCTTGGGATGTTTTCATTAGGAGAGTTCCTTTCACCGAGGGTTTTTTATCCTCAGGTTGTCAATTGGGCTTTTCAGCCTGGTTGACTTCCCATGAGTTTTTCCCTCACACATGCAATAATTCCTCCAAAGTGGTGAACGACATTCTAATGGTCTCATCCTTTGGTAGCTATTGTTTAGGAATGATGTAAATGACCATGCTAGACATTGTAGAAAGTTTCGCGGAATTTCGTCGAGTCTAGATAG
>JASDQU010262035.1:1622-15574 GCA_032191745.1 Picea mariana
AGAGGTAATTGGAACAGGGGCTCTAGAAGGCCAAAATTATCCATACACTTTGACGTTGATTCGCAAGAGTTAGGCCAGCTATTTCAAGCTAGGGTTTTTAACTAGATTGGGAAAGGAGTGGTCCAACCTAGTCCTGAAAGGCCTCCCTTCCAAGACCCACAGGTCCCTGGTATCCCCATGCCCCCTCATGTATCATTGCAACCTGAAGTTCCCAAAAATGGAGGATGGAAAGAGATTTTCCACCCGATAGTCTCCCAACATCGTGGCTGGCCCAATTTGTCTTTACTTGCTCCCCTGCCTATCAATAAAAATTTCCAAGCTGCCCCTATCCACTAACCATTTCAATCTTCCCATGCGAGTAAAAGGTTGAAAACTAAGGCCCACCATGTCCCTGACAAAGGAAAATCCATTGTTGTGCCTTCCTCACCTTCCAATGGCTCTGATGATTTCTCTCATGTGATCAATGAGATTACGCCTAAAGGCTCAGCACAACCTAAGGAAAATTCAAAGAGATAAAAAAGTGACAGCAACAACAAGGGAAAGATTGCATCTCAGAGTAGAAAATATGGATTTTAAGTTTTTTTATTTATTAATTGTTGAGAACAATTGACTTCTGATTTTTGTGGACACCATGCTATTTTTTGGATATATGGGTAATATATTTTGGAAATAATTTCAAATATCATTGAGATATATTTTCAAATATGAATGTGATGGTGGGAGTCACAAGGAGGTATGTTTTGTTTAATTAACTAGTTGTGTTATGATTGTTAAAATCTAAAGGGAGTCACAAGGGGTCCCACCTACTAGTTATTATTTATTTAAAAACCCTTATTATGATTTATTACTTTTCCCCCTAACTAAAATTTGGTTGATTTTTAGTTAACTTAACTAATGAATTAGTTCAACTACTTCAACCAATTATAATTTTCTTAAAGGAAAAAGGAAAGGGAGGAACAATAGGAGAATAGAAGGAGAATCATACTAAGGTTTTCTCTTTGAGTTTTTGTTGAGATAATTCACTTTTCATTCATTCCTTAATTAATTATAAGACTAATTCTTTTTTATGATAGTCGGGTCCTATTGTAGACAACAAGATTCAGAGATGAATTACAACATGCATACACTTGTTTTTCAAAGGTGTTGATCTATCTTTGATAGTCTATGTAGACTTGTTTGTTTGTGAATTAGTTTTCATGGCTGACAAAGGATATTGTGCAGAGTCGAGTGGGAAACAATCTGTGGCAAGCTGATCGAACTTTTCAAGTTTATTTTTTTTATTTTCTATTAGAATTCATTTTGTATGTTTCATTGGGGACATCTAAGTTTAACTTTGGTCCAAAACTTCCTCTAGAAATTTTGTAAAGAGAACGATTCTTTGATGAATTGGAATGAAATAAAGGATTTCTTTATGTCCCATCTATTTTGATTATTGACTTGGTGTCTTTACTTCTGTCTCTATATTTATTTCAACATCTGATATATTCAGAAAATTACATAAATAATGATTTTTTCAACAAGCTTTTAATTATTAAAAAAAAACCTAAGAACTTGTAAACAATACTTGTGGGTTAGGATATCAATTTTGATGGCTATAAACATAGGGTGATATTCCCTTCTATCTTGATTTAGCCAAGAAAGATCTGAAAATGTTTGAGTAAGATTATTTCATATCTTTTCCTTAACATCGGGGAACACTGAGTCTATTCTCCTCAAAGATGACACTTCTTGGTAAGCATTTCCTCAAAATCCTTTACTTTACATAGCTTACCTAGTGACTCCACTAAGGGTGATCCCCTCATCCCTTTGATAGTTTCAAGAAAACTATCTGGCGAATCCACTAACCTTTTCCAATGTGCCACCTTACTTTCAATTTTGTGATATCTCCAAGTTATGGGATCATGGTGCCCTGGGAATAAGTGTATCTGACTATTGATTTCAAAAATTTTCAAGGATAGCCAAATCATTTTCATACAAAATGGTCAAGCAACTCTCCAATATTTGGAGGCCTCCCAATTTCTCACATTTTAGAATTCTTGAAGTATATAAGCAAGATAGAATCAGGAGGGGAGGATGTTCTGGTAAAATTATTCATACTTTCTCTTCCATCCTTTTTGTAGGATTGGTTTAAGAGTTGTTGCGAAGATAGGGGTATTTCATCTTTTGTAGACCTCATCAGTAGGTTTATTAAATTTGTCAAACAATGATGCCAAACATATGAAGATACCCTTCAAAATCTCACAATAGCCTTAGAGAACAAACGATTCACCACTAATATTGTAGAATATCTTAGGGATGTATACCTTACTCAATGCCATGAACGCTATGATATAGAAGAAGAGATTTACGAAGAAAACATTTCCCATGATTTGATAGAATGCAGTGAATATTTAACTAGAGAAGTGAATTATGAGGATGAAGCACTGGTAACCGCTCCTTGGTTTGATGAATCTCTCCAAGATCCTATCTCCTCTGCACAATATGAAGAGAATGAGGTGAGTCATTTTCCTTTCCATTTTTTTGATATACCTTATTCTATGATTAAGAGAGTGAAGAAGAAATGGAACCCTTGGACAAGATAGATCCTCTATATCTTAAAGTTGAATATGTAGAGGCAAATCTTCCATTTGATGAATTTATCCAAACACTTGAATCTCCTGCACAGGAAGAAGTAAGCAAGGTGATTTATTTCCCTTTCCAAATTTTTAATGATTCTCTATCTTATGATGTGGAAAGTGAGGAAGTGTTGGATGTTCTAAACCCTTCATGTTATGATGAATGTGATGACTTTGTTGATAATATTGATGAATTCATACATGTTGGGAAGCATAAATGTGATGTGATTGGATATGATGGGGATCCCATTTATGACATTGAGGGTCATTTCCAAAAGTTTCCTTTACCTTAATCACATGAATTTACTAATAAACTTGACATTTGGAAACAAGGACATGACATGATTACAAGTTTTCAGACATCCAGGGATGACCTAATGCTATACTCTCCTAATCATTTTCAGTCATACCTTGAGGACTTTGATGATTTTTCCTTTGAGCACGTGGATTTATTCCATGAAGAAGGATATCAACCACAGTTCTACTCAGATCTTGATGGAGGTAAGGACATTGTTTTCTCGAAGAAGGATCCTTTTGATAATTATTTCCAATTCCCTCTGACCATTTTATTTTGCTATGTCATCAAAGGTTTAGTTGGGAAGCATGCGATTTGTTTTAAGTTCCCTCTAAGGAAAATCCTATATTTCAAGGGTAGGTTGAATACCTCAAGAAGAATCCCATCATCTGAATCTTTCAGCCTTCCCTTAAGAATTTGTTAGTCATCTTCTAGGTCCTTGCTAGTCCCTTCCCAGACCTCAAATTGTGAAAACGTCCAAGGTAACCAAACTTCAAACTCTTTGATTTCGTCTATTGAACCTTTTATTTTTCACGATCCCTTTCTGAAATGGATTGATCACTTTCCTAAAGGTTTGAATTGGCATGCTTTTGTCCCTCCCTCTCACCTCCATGAGATATATTTTACGATTTCTGATAATACAATACATTCTCTAACTCGTGATATTTTTGTTCTTAACTTATCATTGTTTTGGTTTATGATGAAGCACAAAGGCAGGTATTATAAGACATTTCTAGGATGGTTTCACTGGCTATTTGACTACACCTAGAATTCGACCACCAGGTAAGTAGAGGTAAGTAGGTAGGCATTTTTCATTCATTGTATATACCATCTGCATTTCATGGTAGAATAGTTGTATTTACATTTGCATAAATGCTTGCTTACTTTAATTTGTTGTACCATATATGAGCCAAGGGTGATATCACCACCCAAAATCATTACTAATATTTTTTTTTTGAGATCAAGCAGGTCACAGGTCATGCCAGATATGTTGAGATTCTCATGCGCTCTATGGTGAGCACATGTCCCATATTTGGATCCATATGTGATCCCCTAGCCTAGGGATAACTAAGGATATTATGTCTCAAGGCCCAACAGGTCTTAGACATGGAGTACTGAGAGCCATCTTGACTTGATTCTGGCCTTGGGGGGGGCATATTTCTTCTTCAGTGCCTCCACCTTTTCAATAGCAGTAGCATCCATCCCATCAGCCTGGTCCTTCAACAACAATGGGTCTTGCTCCATGAGGTAATGATTCTAGGTATCATGGTATGTGTCATTCTGACTCTCAAAACATTTGAATATATGCATTTAATTATTTTTACTTCTGACGTTTGCTTGGACCTTATGCCTTTCCACTTGTCCACTCTTGGGGAGAATGACATGATGCCCTAGCAATTTGGTTCCCATAGGGTTTGAGTTACAACTGGGTGGGTTCCTGAAAGGTCATTGTCCATTCCCACCATACTTATCACTTTCCATCTTTTTCCCTCTCATCCATCCCCTACACTGGTTCGAGCATTGGGTTTGCCAAGTTAGAAAAGGGTTGTACCATACCTCTTAGGAAGAAAGGGATAAAGGCCTAGGGCATAAAAGAAGCTGGAAAAAGATAAAATCCAAAGAAAAAAAACTTCAGATGCTTCACCCAGGGATCCCCTAGAAAGAAATGAGAGGCTTCTCAACAAGAAACATAGGGACCCATAAAATAATAAAATAAAGACATAGTTGGAGGATAGGGGGTCTCATCACGAGCCAGCCTATTAGGTCCATGAGCATGTAGCGGTATGACACTACCATTCAGCTAGTCACCACACCAGGTTAGTGGCTCTTGGTGAAATAGCCAAGATAAATGGGGTCTCATGAGGATCCAACCTTCTCATCTCCATGAAATGCTTGTGGATAACATTTTCCCCACTGGTCACCACGCTAGGGTAGTGTCCCCTAAATAGTATCTTGAAATAAAAATAAATAAGATAAAAAAAGATAAAAGGCATTGAATGGGCTTAGAAACATTTGCATCCATGACAAGGTGAAACTCACCCTCTTCATAGGCACCCACAAGTAAGCCATAAATTCCCCTATCATCATTGCACCCATTTCTCAAACATCCCTACACCACCTCATCCACTTACATGGCATGGATTTTTCTTCACTTGGAAACATCCCACGTCCAATGAGAATTATCCCAATAGGACCTCCTGACGTCCTCTCCAAACCTAGCTTGTAGAATAACATGACATATTTGAGCACTTGTTTCAGAAAGGGAGATTTTATGCACATGTTTAGATAACTTGATTATTATATGTGATTGGCATTGTTATGATCCCTGTGACTTATGAGCCCATGGAGAGCATACTTGTTGTTGTTGCAGGCCCACAATCGATGGACATGTACACATGGCGATATTATTAGTTCATACCTCCATAGGGATAAAATCCAACCATATGGATGATGAGACCCCATCCAGGGGTAGAGACAGATCAGATGTTTGCACCAGAGAGATAGGAGGACATTCCACCAGAGACAGTCTGGCAAGCCTAGAACAAGGGTGGTATTTCCATCCCACTATTATGTAGGCCTTTCAAGGCCTATGACATCAACTATGTGACCCCTGACATCACCAATGTTTGATGTACACTTTGGAGGAAGTTGTGTGCCAAGTGGCATGTGTGGCTTGATCTAGAGGCCTTGGGAGGCCTAATGTTTTTCTCTTGGAGGCCAACATTTCACCAAAAAGGCCTAACGTCACTCTATAAGGGCATGAAATCACCTTTTCTGCTTGATTTAGGGTTTTAATTTGTCATTTTATGTAAAAACTAGATATTACATGTAAACTAGCCATGTCGGCCTTTTTGACATGGTTTTGGTCATTGTAACTGTATAAATAAGGGAAAAATCACTCATATTTTTCATCATCTTTCACTCACACTTAGCGAGGTCTGCAATTTGAGCCCTAATTAGGGTTAATTGGCTGAAATTTAGTGCTCACTTCTTGAAGGAGGATAATTTTGGAGTATTTTGGAATCTTTCTTGGTGGAGGTGTTCAACTAGGTTATTTGCTAGATGATTCTTGGTGAATGTAAGTAAATTTTCTGCAATTCTTCTTCATTGAATGGTTATGGTTGTATTTATCTTTCATTTATTATAAGATTATGAAATTTCTATCTTAAAACCCTAGGAATCTAAATCACATGTTATTTTTCTTGCCTTAACAACCTTCACCTACTAGATTATGCTAGAAAACCCATTTTCTTGAATCTTTTTGCTAAGGACCTTGTCATTGCAACACCACAGCACCTTTTGCTTCATATAGCCCTCATCTACTTTATTTTTGAGCTAAATAAAGAGGAAAACTACTAGGTCCTAGGATTACCTACTTCCTAGTAGCCATTTCCCCCCTACGGTTTGGTGATTGAAGCCTTGGGCTACCAACACTTCAATTATTGACCATCTTGTCTCTAGATATCTTATTATCATATGTTCCTTCAAGATTTTTTGCTTCCTAAAAGACTCCATTTTCCCTAAAATCCCTGATCTAAGCCTTACAATTGAGTGATTGACAAAATCTATTATCAAAACCTTTACCTTAAGCTCTCTACTAACCACTCCTAACCTTAGAATAGTCTAATCTACTAGCGTATTTGTTGTTGTTAATAAAATAATATACAACCATCTATTACAACATTACAAGCACCTAAAAGAAATTATAAAGTTGATTTATACACTGCCTGATTTTCTTCCGACAAATGCTAGTACTTTTCTATTATTGAGTAATTATTCTTGGTCATTGTGAATCCATTTCAAGGAATTTATTGTGAAGCAATTATCTCATAAAAATTTCTTCTATAAAATTATGTTTGCTTCATCATATATCAACTATTTCTTTTATTGATAAAGTCCATGGTTTTTTGAAGTACTAATAACAAGTTGTACTTGCAAAAGATATATTTTCTTGTTGTTTTTGTTCCAGGAAGGTACATGTTAATACGTCACTACTTCATTGGTTAAAACCCTAGGAATTTCTAATCAGTGTGACTTGTGAGAGGGGATACTTTCATAGAAACTTTAACATTTTCCTTCTCAAACCCCCAGGTCACCAAGGACGTCTCCCCTGGGCCATCAACGCTAAATAGAAAGAGGTATCCTGTTGAGGTGACAATGATAGGATAACCTCCCATTACGCCAATTTGCATTTCCTTAACCTTCTCCTTTGGAATAAGTACAAATTGTGTGATAACAGTCATCATTGTCATCATTGACATTGTCATCACCGTAATCAACATTTTCATCATCTTCATTATTGTCATCATCATCATCGCCATCATCATTATTGTCATCATCATCGTCATCATCATCATCACCATTGTCATTTTCATCATCATTGTCATTGTCATCATCATCTTCATTTCCATTTTCATCACTATCATCATCGTCATCGTAATCATCGTAATCATTGTGATCATCATTATTATCATCATCCTCATCATTGTAATTTTCATCATTCTCATCACCATAATCAACATTGTTGTCATCGTCATCATTTTCATCATCATCATTGTTGTCATCATTGTCATTGTCATCATCGTCGTCGTCATCATTTTTGTCATCACCATCATTGTCATCATTATAGTCATTGTTGACTCAGGTTTTTGTCACCTATATAAAAATATCAAAAATTATTGTGAAACCTATGAATATAGCTATTATATAACTATTAGGTGGGGTCCCCAAGAGTTAAATGCAAAATAATTGATCTCCAAAGATTTTCCTCAATATGATATTTTTTAGTTTTGTCTTCTTCAATCACGGGTTCATGGTTATTTGGGACATGCATATAATAATATTTTAAAAGGTTCACTTCCATGGTTTCTTGGATGAAAACAAAGACTTAACGTCATGAGTGTCTTGATGGTATTGTTCAAACAAATTCAAAGGTAGTTTCAAATGATCATCACATACATAAAAGAATTACAAACACAATATTATAAAAGCTACATGTTATGATGGTTGCTAAGGTTTTGATTGTGTTATGAGTTATAATGCATGAGTATCATAAAATGCCTCATGGTCTTTGATTTCATAAATCATAGTGATGGTCCCATATTTGGAACACGCTACTTTAAATAACACTTTGAATATAGTTTGGATTATGGGTTTTATATGGTTTGCAACTCATATAGTCTCATTTTTAAAATTATGGGTTATGGTGTTAACACAAGTGAAGAATTCACATACAACCCACCTGATACATGATATATGCAGTTGTTATATGGTTTATAGCTAACATTTGGAGATCACATATAACATATCATTGACATGGTTCAATACTTTTCACATCTGAAATAATGCTATGAGAATCAAAGCATATTGCATTTGGTTTATTGTTCATGAAATTGAGTTATGAACAACGGGCTTGAGGTATGTTTGATGTGATATTATGACATAATTGCATGATATGATGGTTTTTTATTGTTGAAATGGCATATATGTTTCTGAAATATTAGTTGGAAACATTTTCAAAGCTTTCCATGCATTGAAGGCGATGGAAAACTTCGCACTTGGTAGTTTTGGTAACAAACTCAACTCTCAATATTGGTTTAAAGGATGTCATTTGGAAAGTTATGAGTTACCAGTTTTCTTTGCATCTAATACAATATATTTGCCCGATTAGATTTGGTGGTGGTTACATGAAGTATGTGCATGAATGTCCTCTCTATCCCTTCTCTGTTGTTTCTTGAAAATGAAAAATATTTTTCCTTACAGAAGATTGATATCATTCATGTTCACTTCCTCCATATTCGCACTTTCCATATAATTTTATAATGAAAAGATGAAATCTTTGACAGTCCCTATTTACATTCGATTGATATTCGAGCTTGAAATATCTTTATCAACTTAGTTCTCTGATTATTCTTGGACTACCCTTTTCTTTATACAGTTATGAAAATCATGGTGTTGTTTGATTTGTGTTCAGGTCATGCTATAAAGGACTATTATTTGTCCTAAATAGGTAAGATTTAAATAGAATATCCACACCTTGAAGTGTTTGTGGTTTCTTTTTCATCTCTGCACAATGATTTTTTCCTTTCTATAAAGGGTTTGATACATAAATGGAACTCACTCACTTGAGTATTTTTGGGTTCTACCCAAAATTCCGTTATGATACAAAAGGGAATATGGTTGTTATTATTATGAGGCTTGTAATCAATAATCAATTTTAGTTCTTAATTCTTGTACATATATATTCAAACTATTTAGTACTCACCCTTTCTCTTGGGTTTATTGGGTTTGATAGAAGAGGCAAGTTTCTAGAACCCTAGTCTGATAATGAACTTCCAAGCTCCAAACACAGATAGTTTGAGCGACAATCCCAAATTCTTTTTCATTTTTACCAACATCTTGTGGTATATAATTGCAAATATTTTGAAAAAAGTTTACTTATTGACGATTTCATTTTGAATCTCGTAATCAAATGTTGAATTGTGGATTTTGAAATCCTTTTCTATAATCAACAAATTATGAGATTTAAATCCATGTCTTTCAAACTCATATACCTCATTCTATTACCAATTGAGATGTGGTTTTCCTTATGAATAACCACAAACTTTTGAGGTTTTGATTGATATATTTTTTTGTGTTAAACACTGATATTTAAAATTTTTTTTGAGCATCAATGACCTTTTTCCTTCATTGTTAGTTGCTGGAAACATTCTGGATATGTTATAAAGTTTATAAGTGGTTATGATAGGGTTGTTGTGAATTATGAACTATGAATAAAGGATGATTGAAATGGAATTATACCATGTTTATATTTGAAACATATGACAAAGGATATTAATTTTATTAAGGTGTTTTATATACACAAGTTTTTGTAAAGGGATAAAGGGTTTATGTTGGATGAATGAGGTATATAATGGCTAATATGGGCATATAAGGGACTTCTGCTATTAATGATTCACATTTTGATTAAAAGAAGTGACGAAAAAAGAATAAAGTTTGTTACATAGATTTATCACCCCTTTCATTAATTTCATTTTACACAAGTTATTCCCTCAAATCCCATTCATTGTATTCCTTGTTCTCATATGTACCTTGTCTATGTAATTAAGATGAAATGCATGCATAAGTTGGTTGAGTAACAAGTATTTTAAAAGGGAAAGGTTATGTTATAGCAATCATGAATGATGAAATTTGTCTTGGAAGAATTTCTAGAATGGTTGTATTTGGTTGATTATATTGTGAATTTGATTGAAAGAGATCATATGTTAACTATATAGACTCAACTTTCCTCATCTTTTCACTTTACATAAGTCATTTTCCCTAAAGACCTTTTCATTAAATTCCTTTTTTTCCATTTTAGTCCCGTCTATATAATTAAATGATATGCATAAGAGGAAAATGCACTTGATTTGGGAAACATGATAAATGGACAAAGTTTAAATATATAAAAGGATTCAAGAGTTATTCTCATTGATTGGAAAACATTTGTAGATATATTTGAAGAAAAATATGGCGTCTTATTTACAGAATTAGAAAGTATGGTTTGCATATTTGAGTACTTTTTTTTGTGTTGATATTATGGTAGATTCGAGAGGTATCAACCTTGATGTGTAACCTTTGATGAGACTAGAATATTCCAGGAAGCAAGAGAAACCCTAAAGCTTTGGATAATAACCCTAGAAAACAAGTCGAATAAATAAAATAAAATAATATTAAGTTATTAGCCACCAGAAAGAGAAGTCGGCCCAGCCAGTTAAGAGGGAGATGTATAAATAGAGGGATATAGATATCATTTGTCACTCACTCACTCACAACTACATAAGGAGAAGAAGTTTGCATGAGTGAAGGAGAACTGCAACTACTGCAGTAGTGACTTTGTCTTGGGTTATTGGTTTGGACTTTCTGATTGGTATTTGGTTATCCTTTCTTGGTGTGCTAGGATTGGTTGGCTATTGGTATGTTACCAAAATTATTCTATTTTTCAGGGTTAAGGTGCTTGGGGGTGGCCTTTGTGACTATGATTGGGTGACAATATTGGTATATTGTCTATGGTGAAACGGGCACACCTATTTTTCTAACAGGTTATGGGCCCACATCTCCTTCAGTCAGTCTAACCACTGGAAGGAATCTAAGTCATAATATTATCAAGCTCGTTGAAGAACTACCACTAGGGTTTCTAGCAGGTGCAGTTACTGAAGCACTTTCACTAGGGTTACTACTAGGTGCAAGTGCAAACCCTAAAACCTCTTGTCCAACACATTATGATGGAACACTTTACTCAAGAAGAGGATATTCTAGTGCACCTTAGTCCAACACACCTATTGGCACTCTCAGAAGGTAAAAACGCCAATATTGAGATTTTGGGTCAAAATCAAAGTTTGGACAACTATCAGTGAATAGAAATCATGAATGAAAAGGAAGATCATATACACTATTCATCTCTTATAGGAACTCTTGAAGATGACACATGGATAATTGATAGTGGATCTTCTAGGTATATGTCAAGAAAACAGGTTAGAATCTCCAATCTGAATGAAAAGAAGACATCTCACAAAGTAGAACTTGGAGACAAGAACACCTATCCAGTCAAAGGAATTGGTCAAGCCTCCATCAAATTGGAATCAGGTAACAATGTCCATTTGAGTAATGTCTTATATGTACCTGGCTTAGAAAATAATCTTCTATCTATATATTTCCTAGAATACAAAGGAAATAAAATAGCCTTTGTATATGGTGAAGTACTATCTTGGTCTAGAGACTCTAGCATAGATAATGCTAGAGTTATTGGAACTCATGAAGATAGATTATAGAAACTACTAGAACTTAATGATGAATCTCTTGTACATGATGAAGTCAATCCTAGTGAACTTTGGCATATAAGGTATGCTCATTTTAACTATCAAGCATTACCTTTCCTCAAGAAAATGGTTGAAGGAATACCAAAACTACAATCTACACATGAAGGAATTTGCAGAGGATGTGCACTTGGTAAAAATGTTAAGAATCCATTCCGAAGTAGCGATAATAGATCTAAGGAAATCCTAGATCTAATAAATTCAGATGTTTGTGGTCTAATGCTAGTCAAATATCTAGGAGGTTCTCTTTATTATGTAACTTTCATATATTATTACTCAAGAAAGAATTGGTTATATATCTCGAAGACAAAGAATGAATTTTTCAACAAGTTTCAATAATTCAAAGCAGAAATAGAAAACCTCACAACAAAGAAAATCAAGACTTTGAGAATAGATATTGGAGGAGAATACACATACAATAAATTCATTTCCTTTTTCAAATCAACAGGGATTAGGAGGGACATAAACGTTCCTCATAACCCTCAAAAAAATGGTGTAGAAGAAAGGAAGAATAGATCCATTGAAGAAACCATGAAGGCACTAATGAATGATCAAGGTTTATCCATGTATTTATGGGGAGAAACAACCATGACAACAATATATGTTCAGAACAGAAGTCCCCACCACATATTGAAGGATATGAATCTAGAAGAATCCTTCTCAGGAAAGAAACCTAATGTGGAAATTTTAAGAATATTTGGGTGCCCTGTTTACATTCATATCCCCAAGGATAAAAGGAAGAAACTAGAACCCTCAGGAAAGAAGGGAATATTTTTTTGGATATAGTGAATCCTCCAAATCATACAGAATCTATATTCCATAACAACATAATATTGAGGTTTGCAGAGACATAACCTTCAATGAGAATATGGATTTCAAGAAATATATATAAGAATCCATGGAAGAATAATATGAAGAGCCTAAAGAAGAAAGAACCTGTCTTCCAGAAAGTCAGAATGAAGAAACTGAAAAAGTTGATCATTCGATACAACCATGTGAACCTATTTAATTAGTCGTTGTACCAAAAACTAGAAAACATCCAACTTGGCTTGAAGCTACTCTACAAGAAGCAAAAAGACTCAAAGATCCAAGTGGCACTTTCAGAAAAAGTAGGAAGCCCAAAATATTCTCCAGCTATTCAACATGTATGAATAAACATGCCACATTTGAACCCACCATGAAAAACCCACCACATTTGAGGAAGCTTCTCAGAAGAAACAATGAGAATATGGATTTCAAGAAATATATAGAAGAATCCATGGAAGAAGAATATGAAGAGCCTAAAGAAGAAATAACCTGTCTTCCATAAAGTCAGAATGAAGAAACTGAAAAAGTTGATCATCCGATGCAACCATGTGAACCTATTTAATTAGTCATTGTACCCAAAACTAGAAAACGTCCAACTTAGCTTGAATCTACTCTACAAGAAGAAGAAATACTCAAACCTCCAAGTGGCACTTTCAGAGAAAGTAGGAAGCCCAAAAGATTCTCTAGCTATTCAACATGTATGAATAAACATGCCACATTTGAACCCACCACGAAAAACCCACCACATTTGAAGAAGAATCTCAGAAGAAACAATGGAAAGAAGACATCGCAGAATAATACTAGTCTATCATGAAAAATGACGTGTGGGAAATCATGCCTAGACCCAAGGAAAAATCAGTGGTAACTTCAAAATGGGTCTATAAGATCAAACATGAAGTAGATGGAAGCGTGGAAAAATACAAGGCAAGGTTCATAGCTAGAGGGTTATCCTAGAAGTAGGGAGAATATTATGAAGAAACCTTTGATCATGTTTCCAGATATACTTGTATCAAAGACATTATGTCTCTTGTTGCTTCCATGGGATGGAGTTTACATTGGATGGATGTAAAGATAAAATTTATCAATGGATCAATTGAGGAAGAAGTGTATTGTTGGAGCCGCCCTTGTTTTTTACTTTCCAATTTTGTTTTTTCAATTTTCGAAACTTGAAGTCTAAGTTGACTTTCTTCCGAGATCTTAAAACTATGAAATCTTGTCACCTGAACAGAGATGCTTTTCCTACTTTCAAAACGGATCCATTCTTGCAAATAGGTTCGCTCTTTTTTTTTGTTTCGGAGTCTCGCAAGTCTGACACTTTAATTTTTGAATTCACAAGTCCCGAGTCGCGAAACTGCGAACTCGATTTTAATTTTCTCCCAA
>JASDQU010262039.1:0-12319 GCA_032191745.1 Picea mariana
GCGCAAGGGCAAAGGAGAGCTCATTATTCCTTGTTATGTTCACCAAGAGAGTTGGGAGAGGAGCATGAGGATGAGGTTGGATGCATTGAGTGAGGAAAGCTTGGGTGCCCACATTCATGGTGGTAGCCAGCAAGCTTAGTCCTTCATTTATTTGTGGAGCTAGTTCTTGCTAGGAGGAGGGCGCACAGCTAGCAAGGAGGACTTGCAGAGGTTAGTTTGCCTTGAGGATAGTTCCAGTGGAGAGCTACAGCACAGATTCAGAGTACTTTGGGAGGGTTTCTCCATCAGAGCTTCCAGTTGGCAGAGAAATTCAGTTTAGTGGTTTTGGCAACTTGTAAGGAGGGCGCACCATCCTAGGGCGCATCTTCTTCATTTGGACTTGTGTTTCAGCTTGGTTCAAGTTGCTATTGTATCAGGTTCATCTGTTTATTGTACTTGTTGTATTCCACCTTATTTTCTCCACATTTATACACTTAGATTCCAAACTGGTTTTCCCTGGGGGGGGTGGGGTTTATCCAGGGTCATGTTGACCAAAAATACCTGTGTTCATTTTCATGTATGCTAGTGTTTAGAACAACATTATTTCAGCTCCAAAAGATCTCTAGGTGTGTTATATAGCTTATGGTATGCATGTGCTAACATCTTGTGACAAAAACTACATGCTAGAGCACCTTAATGGCCTATGTAACCGTAACAAAACAGCAAAGAAGTTACTGAACCGTTTGTTGTTATAAAACAGCAGCAAACCCTTCTTTGATAGTTAAAACTTAGAGCCAACTTGAGGTCAAAGACAGACCTAGTTGGCAACTTGTTAGGACCTATAAAATCTTCATGGTATTAGAGCTTGGTGGCTGATTTCTGCTGAGTTTTGGACAGCATCTTCTGGGACTGTTTTAGACACCTTTTGGGCAGATTTTGTGGACAACCATTGACAGAGTTTAGTGGCAGCTTGTTGGCAAAATTTTGTGGAGGGTTGTAGAGCAGTTTGTGGACATTTTCGTCAGTCTCTTTTCACACCTACGTGGTAGGAGTGAGGCTGATTTTTCACGACCTCTTATCACACCTATATTGATAGAAGTGAGGTCGGTGTTCGTTTGCCTCTTTTCACACCTGTGTTGACAGGAGTGACACAACGTTCCTTTGCAGTTGCAGCATCAATTTGAGTGCAGTTGGCAATGATGTCAGCATCTTAGATGCATGTGGAGGATAGGCTAGCTGGAGCTAGCAACTGGTCGCCTTGGAAGGCCAGGATCGTCTTTGTCTTAGAGGACCTCGAACTATGGGATATAGTTNAGGTCGGTGTTCGTTTGCCTCTTTTCACACCTGTGTTGACAGGAGTGACGCAACGTTCCTTTGCAGTTGCAGCATCAATTTGAGTGCAGTTGGCAATGATGTCAGCATCTTAGATGCATGTGGAGGATAGGCTAGCTGGAGCTAGCAATTGGTCGCCTTGGAAGGCCAGGATCGTCTTTGTCTTAGAGGACCTCGAACTATGGGATATAGTTGAGGCGCATGTTGTTGTTCCTCTTGCTACTGCTCCCGTGTTGTTAGCAGAGTTCAGGAAGAGGAACAACAAGGCAAAGAGGACGATATGTGATGCAATGCGGGATCACATCATTCCCCACTTGACTGGGAAAGCCTATGCATTTGAGATGTGGGCATCTCTATGCAAGCTTTACCAGAGCTCTAACCAGAACCGGAAGATGGTTCTGTATGATCGACTCAAGGGCATTTGCATGCTCAAGAGTGAGTCGGTGACTTCTTTCCTTGGCCGATACACCCAGATCAGAGACGAGCTTGGAGCTATTGGAGAGGTGGTCGACCCAGATTCTATGGTGAGGACAGCCTTAAACAGCTTTACCAAACCATGGGGTCCATTCGTTCGTGGCATTATTGTCAGGGAGATCATGCCCACTTGGGAGAAGATGTGGGATGATTTCGTTCAGAAGGAGACTAGACTTATATCAGAGGCTTCTAGACAGCAGCAGACAGTGCAGGATTATGAGGATCTTGCTCTTTAGACAAAGGGCAAGAAGAAGACCGACTGGTGAGGTCGGCGGGGTCCCAAGTTTGGGGCCCCACCACAGGGAGGAGAGAGCAGCAGTGGGCAGAAGAGAGACATGAGCTCAGTGAGATGCTTTGCTTGTAGGGAGATGGGTCACTATGCAGGACAATGTCCCAAGAAGAAGAAGAAGTTGCAGGATGTTTCAGCAGCTACAGCAGAGGAGCTTGAGTTCGATGAACAATTTGCAAGAGAGTGTGCATTCGCGACTACTTTGTTTGTTGTTACATCATCCAGCATCAGGTGGGGAGACAAAGTTGAGGAGGACCTACTGACTCATAGTAGTGATTCAGAGGGAGCTCATACTCAGTTTTCATGGACACCATCATCAGGGGTGACTGGTCCACCCGGGACAGCTTCAGTTTCAGAGTTATTGAGACAAAGGGTTGGTGCAAGGGCTTCAGAGCATCAGAGATTGATGAGGAGGAGCGGCAGGGCACCATGGAGGTTTGAGCCTCACTTGGCTACGGAGACAGGCAGATCAGATTTTGGTTCCACTTCAGGTGGAAGCTACTTGGCAAGAGGCCAAGTTGAGGATCTTGATGAGATGTCGAGATCCAGGTAGTCTTGGTGAGATACCAAGATGGGGAGATTCTTGGTGAGATGCCAAGGGAGACTCTTGGTAAGATGCCAAGAGTAGTGACCGTTGACGAGATGCCAGGAGGTAGAAATCCTTGGTGGGAGACCAAGGTGGAGATCCTTGGTTTCATACCAAGATCTAGGTGATATTGGATAGGTGGAGAGACACTTCCATCTATAGGTCACGCAGATTGAGCAGATCTGTGTCAGACTACTTTCATTGATCAGGGTACAGCGATACTCACCGAGTATTTGCTAGTAGGCAACCATGTCCACTACAAGGATGAGATTGGGGGTGAAGGGCACTTTCCTCGGTAAGAGGGAGTGTTGAGATTTGGGTACATTGGAAAGTGGTCCCCTTGTGTTTGTGAGCTTCTAAACACATGTGGGTAGTAATTTGTACCATGTACCATGTACTTTATGTCTAATTTCACTTTGACTTAGGAGATTTAAGTCAAAAGTGAAATTTGGTCATTTTAGCCTAAAATGACAATTAATTCACTTTGTGGGTGAATTAAGGAACATAAAGTGAAACTATGGAAACTTAAGTAAAGTGGCTTTTGAGTTGAGATTCTTTTGAAATGATCTCAACCATTGATTAGGGATGAGATGAGATGATCTCATCCACTCACTTTTTAGGTTTCCTTATGCTTCCTTAAGGAGGGCGCAAGGGCAAAGGAGAGCTCATTATTCCTTGTTATGTTCACCAAGAGAGTTGGGAGAGGAGCATGAGGATGAGGATGGATGCATTGAGTGAGGAAAGCTTGGGCGCCCACATTCATTGTGGTAGCCAGAAAGCTTAGTCCTTCATTTATTTGTGGAGCTAGTTCTTTTTAGGAGGAGGGCACACTTGAGGAGGAGGGCGCACAGCTAGCAGGGAGGACTTGCAGAGATCAGTTTGCCTTGAGAACAATTTCAGTGGAGAGCTACAACACAAATTCAAAGTACTATGGGAGGGTTTCTCCATCATAGCTTCCAATTGGCAGAGAGCTTCAGTTCAATGGTTTTGGCAACTTGTGAGGAGGGCACACCATCCTAGGGTGCATCTTCTTCATTTGGACCTGTGTTTCAGCTTGGTTCAAGTTGTTATTGTATCAGGTTCATCTGTTTATTGTACTTGTTGTATTCCACCTTCTTTTCTCCACATTTATACACTCATATTCCAAACTAGTTTTCCCCGGCGGGGTTTTATCCATGGTCATGTGTACCAAAAATACCTTTGTTCAGTTTCATGTATTCTAGTGTTTAGAACAACATTATTCAGCTCTAAAAGATCTCTAGGTGTGTTATATAGCTTATGGTATGCATGTGCTAACATCTTGTGACAAAAACTACATGCTAGAACACCTTAATGGCCTATGTAACCGTAACAAAACAGCAAAGAAGTTACTGAACAATTTGTTGTTATAAAACAACAGCAAACCCTTGTTTGACAGTTGAAACTTAGAGCCAACTTTGAGGTCAAAGACAGACCTAGTTGGCAGCTTGTTAGGACCTGGAAAATCTTCATATTTTTGTATAGTTTATTGCAGAAAGAAGAAGTTGGAAGGGCCATTATCAGACCTAATCTAATTCAGGTGTCGTAGCTATTATAAAAGGAGAGGTTGGGGTTGCAACCCCTGTAGTGGTTGTTTGGAAAGGCCGCAACCTGTGGACAGGCTGCAGGGCCTGTGTAGTGACTGTTTGGAGAGGCCGCGGGCCTAGAGATTTAGCCCGTAGGCATAAAATCTCAGACGATGGCTTAGAGGGACATGACAAGCTCAAGACAGCAGGCTATAGGTGAAACAAGGGTTGGTTAAAGTCCTTAATCAACTACAGATTTCAGACTTGTGGATGCAGAGAGTGGGCCAGAGCCCTAGTTGCTTGATAGCAGGTGTAAGGGAGTTGTGAGCCCTTTGTTGCAGACCACGAGAAGAAAGAAAACAAATCGCAAGGTAGAAGAAGGGGGGGTCGAGGCCCTAGTTTGAAGCAAATAAAGGGCTGGCAGGACTCAGCCAAAATCAAGGGTTTATGCACAGAAACCAAGGAGGGTTTCAGTAGGATCTTTGCATCTAAGGCAGCAATGAAGATTTAGCGACAAAAWTTGATGAAGATTAAGAATGGATGAGCCATCCATTTGTCAAAACATCAAACATGAAGTATTGTCCAGAATATGAAAGCTTGAAGATAGTTGATGTGAAAAGTATGTTGCAAATTGTACTGATTTCAAGATTGATCCTTGGRGTGACTTTTGAGCGTGGGCTATATTCAAGCTCTAGTGAGGAGACTAGACTTGCAGCCCTTGTCACTAGGAGACTAGACTTGCAGCTAGTGATGTGAAATGGTTCAAGCCCTTGTCACTATGAGACTAGGCTTGCAGCTAGTGATGTGCAAGGGAAGCAACATTAGCCACCTCAAAAGAGGTCAAGGAATGCAAGCAAGAACGACAAAGAGTTCTTCTCTATCTCAACTTTCTCARGAGGACCAAAAGCAAGATTGAGCATGATTGCAGACTAAGGTAAGTCTTGTACTACTTTCCTTATTGATTTCATCATTACTCTGCAGTAGTTTGCTTTTGATAAAGAAGGATATTATCCCTGGTGTGGGAGCCCTCATGACTTGGACCATTATCCCTGGTACGGGAGTCCAAATTTTTGTTTGATTGGTCATTATCCCTTCGGGAGGCCATCTTGGTTATTATTCTAGTATAGGAGGCCATTTTGGTTGTTATACCTTCGGGAGGCCATCTTGGTTATTATCCTACTACAGGAGGCCATTTTGATTGTTATCCCTACGAGAGGTCATCTTGGTTATTATCCTAGTACAGGAGGCCAACATAATACTGTAGAGATAGTAGAGGACCTGAAAAGACATGGGATGTTTCCAGGTTAGCAACACAGGAAAAGGAAGATATTCATCCTTCCGACTTCAGAGGGAGTCACTTGACTCAAAGGGAGTCAAACTATTTGAGAAGAAGGAAGACACAATACCTTCTCCCCTTCAACAGTTCAGAGGGAGACAGTTATTGATCCTATTGATCCTGTAGCTCCAGGTGATGATTCCCAGAGACATGGAAATAGGCCGGGAGAAGCCTACACGGGGGCTCAACAAGACTCTGTTGAAGGCAGAGGGACATGCAGCGCCTCGTGATACATTTCCAGAGAGAAAGAGACCACAAAGATTTTTGAGCTATGTTTCAGCTATGAGCCACATCATTGATACTGAACCTTCTTGTCATGGAGAAGCAGCAGAACAGCAGTTTTGGCAAGATGCCATGACATAAGAGTGCCAGTCCATCATGAAGAATGATGTGAGGGATATTGTTCTGAGACCAGAAGGGAAGTCTGTAATGACTTCAAAGTGGATCTATAAGATCAAACATCCAGCTGATCGAAGTGTCGAGAAATACAAAGCGAGATTTGTGGCCAAAGGATTCTCTCAGGAGGAGGGAATAGATTATGAGGAGACATTTGCTCCTATAGCCYGATACACTTCCATCCGTACAATTATTKCCCTAGCTGTATCCATGAGTTGGAGACTACATCAGATGGATGTAAAGACAGCCTTTCTCAATGGTGAGATTGAGGAAGTAGTTTACATCGAGCAGCCATATGAATTCGAAGATGAAGGACCTGGGTATGATGCACTACTTCTTGGACTAGAAGTGTGGCAGAGGACYGATGATATTTTCCTGAGTCAAGGAAAATATACARTGGAGATATTYGGGATGATGGACTGCAAATCCATGCCTACACCGATGGTCATGAAATTGAAGAAGATAAATGAGGCTTCTTCYGATTCARGCGAGATWGATCCACATCTTTACAAACAGTTGATTGGATCATTAATGTATCTGGTTAACACCAGACCTGATATATGCTATGTAGTGAGTATACTCAACCAGTTTATGAGTCAGCCGAGACAGAATCACTGGATAGCAGCGAAGCATGTGTTGAGATATCTACAAGGCACAGTTGATTATGGTCTGAGATATGCCTCAGGTGTAGACATGAGATTGCAGGGATATGCCGATGCAGATTGGTCAAAGAGCGTTGTGGACCAAAAGAGTACATCCGGTTGTTGTTTTACCTTGGGCTCTGCCATGGTTTCCTGGTGTAGTAGGAAACAGAGCTCTGTGGCTTTGAGTACCACAGAAGCAAAGTACATAGCGTTATGTGTGGCAGTCCGCGAAGCAGTGTGGCTTCACAAGCTCCTTGCAGACTTATTTGGACATGAGATGGATTCCACCGTTATCCATTGCGATAACCAGAGATGTGTGAAGCTCTCCGAGAATAATGTGTTTAACGATAAATCGAAACACATTGAGATATGGTGCAGAGGAAAGCAGTACATGTGCAGTACCTTTCTACACACAAGCAGGTTGCAGATGTCTTCATCAAACCACTTGCCAAGACGAAGTTCGAGTACTTTCGTGAGAGACTTGGCCTGGTGGAGAATGCCTCCCTAGCTGAGAGGGAGTGTTGATGATTGCAATGTCATGTGACATTCTCCAGGATACATTCTCCTATGGACTGAGTTGAGTCGACCTGTGAGAGAGCCCATGTGTTGGGTGTGCGTCAGACTCTGGACTGAGTTTTTATGACGTGTGGTCTCTTGCTTTGTACTCCTCTGGACTGAGTTGAGTCAGCTTGAGATGGTCTCTTGCCCTGTACTCCTGTGAACGCAGTTGAGTCGACTTGAGATGGTACTCCATTTGATTCTCATCTAGACTCAATTGAAATAGAGATCTTTTGAGTATGACGTCCTTGTGGTTGAGCACAGGTGGACGTGTCCCTAATGGCTGAGCACTAGTGGACGTGTGAGATCCTTGATATATTGTCTAAGAGTAAGATTTGCTTGTAACCCTAATTTGTGATGTAAAGGGTACAAGTCGGCCCCACCATGTGAAAGATAATTAATATTGTGTAATTATTAATTATATTATTAAGTTGTACATGTCGGCCCTATTGTGCCAATAGACACATCTTGGTTTATTGTAGCTGTTATTATGTTGCTGCAGTGGTTATGGCTATAGCTTATGCTAAACAGAAATAAAATTAAAATTCATGAGCTAACCACCATAAAACTTAACACCTGCGATAGGAAATTCAAACCAGCAAAAATCAACCAAGACATTGGTTTCACGAGGAAACCTCGATATGTCTTGGGGGGAATTGGTTCCATGAGGGAACCTCAATGTGTCCTAGAAATGTTTGAGGCAACATCATGAGACATTCTCCCCGGAGGGTCCCGTATGGACTAGTAGGAGGGAATGTAGACTTCATCCTGACATGCCTCGGATCGTCAGATGAAGGAACCAAGACATTGGTTTCACGAGGAAACCTCGATATGTCTTGTGAGACATTGGTTCCATGAGGGAACCTTGATATGTCTTAGACATTGGTTCCATKAGGGAACCTCGATATGTCTTAACCATGTGTTCCACGAAAGAACCACGAGATGTCTAGTATGGACGCAATCATGAGTGAAGCCTGAGGTTGGACACTTCAGGATATTTGGGTGTGCAGTATACATTCATGTATCCAAGGAGAAAAGGACCAAGCTAGACCCTTCAGGCAAAAAGGGTACATTTTTGGAGTACAGTGAGTCTTTGAAGGCATACCAAATCTACATCCCTGGTCAGAGACAGATTGAGGTGAGCAAAGATGTTACCTTTGACGAGGAGGTAGCCTTCAGGAGATCTAGAGGATCTCACATGGAGATTGATAGTGAGAGACAGGAAGAGATGGTGCCTTCTCCCCCTCACCCTCCAGCAGTTCAGAGGGAGACAGTTGAGCCTATTGATCCAATTGATCCCGTTGATACTGTAGATCCAGTTGATGTTCCCAGAAATATTGCAGTAGGTCAGAAAAGACCTGCATGGGCTCATCAATCTCTACAGGAGGCAGAAGGACATGCAGCTCCTCGTGGTACCTTCTGAGAAAGCAAGAGACCTCAGATATATTTGTGCTATGCCGCAACTATGACCCACATCATTGATTCCGATCCTTCCTGCTATGAAGAGGCATCTATCCAGCCAGTATGGAGAGATGCCATGATGGAGGAGTATCAATTCATCATGAAGAATGATGTGTGGGATATTGTTCCGAGACCTGAGGGGAAGTCTGTAGTGACTTCCAAGTGGATCTATAAGATCAAACACACAACTGACGGAAGCATCGAAAAGCACAAAACGAGATTTGTTGCTAAAGGATTCTCTCAGGTGGAGGGAATAGATTATGARGAGACATTTGCTCATGTTGCTCGATACACTTATATACAGACGATTATTTCCCTTGCAGCGTCCATGGGTTGGAGACTACATCAGATGGATGTGAAGACAACCTTTCTCAATGGAGAGATCGAGGAAGAAGTATACATTGAGCAGCCAAATGATTTCATGATACATGAGGAGTCTTATGTGTGCAAGTTGAAGAAGGCCCTGTATGGACTCAAGAAGGCACCTCAAGCTTGGTATGCGAGGATTGATGGACACCTGATGAGTTTGGGCTTCAACAAAAGTGTTGTTGATCCCAACCTGTACTACAAGATTGTTAATGGTGAGTCCTTGATTTTGGTCCTCTACGTCGATGATTTATTCCTCACTGATACAGAGAGCCTTATTGTTGAATGCAAGTATGTGTCGGCCTCTGAGTTTGAGATGAAGGACCTTGGTATGATGCACTACTTCTTGAGACTAGAGGTGTGGCAGAGAACTGATGATATCTTCCTAAGTCAGGGGAAGTACACAGTTCAGATATTGAAGAAGTTTGGGATGTTGAACTGTAAGCCCATGGCTACACCAATGGTGACGAATCTGAAGAAAATAAGTGTGTCTTCTTCTGATTCCGACGAGATCGATCCGACCCTGTACAGACAACTGATTGGATCATTGATGTATATTGTTAACACCAGACCAGATATTTGCTATGCATAGTGCATTTATCCAGTTTATGAGTCAGCCGAGGCAGACACACTAGATTGTTGCGAAGCATGTGTTGAGATACCTGCGAGGCACAGTTGGACATGGTCTGAGATATACTTCTAGTATTGACATGAGATTGCAGGGATATACTGACTCTAATTGGACAAGGAACGTAGTGGACAGGAAGAGCACCTTCGGGTGTTGCTTCACTTTGGGATCTGCCATGGTTTCCTGGTGTAGCAAGAAACAGACTTTTGTGGCTTTGAGCATCACAAAAGCAAAGTACATTGCATTGAGTGTGCTAGTCTGCAAAGCAGTGTGACTTCGCAAGCTCCTTACATATTTATTTGGACATGTATTGGATTCCACCGTTATTCATTGTGATGACCAGAGTTGTGTGAAGATCTCAGAGAATCCAGTGTTTCGTGACAAATCGAAACACATTGAGATCAAGTACCATTACATCCGAGACATGGTGCAAAGGAAGGCAGTACTGGTGCAGTGCCTTCCTACAGATAAGCAGGTTGTTGTTGTTTTTACCAAATCCCTTACCAGGACGAAGTTCGAGTACTTCTGTGACATACCTAGCGTGGCAGAGAATGCCTCACTCGCTGAGAGGGAGTGTTGATGTTTGCAACTTGCTGGGACATTCTCCAGATCGTACTCCTCTGTGACAGTTGAGTTGATCTGTGAGGACACTTATCCGAGAGGGATAAGTGGGTTTGGGCTTATAGCCCAACATCCCTTGTGGAGAGCACATGAGGACACGTCAAGGGAGTTGACCTTGACGCCACACACTATGGGGAGTTGACCCTAGTGTTTCTAGAGGGAGTAGCCTCTAGAAGTCCAGATCGTACTCCTCTGTGACTGAGTTGAGTTGCTCTGTGAAGACACTTATCCGAGAGGGATAAGTGGGTTTGGGCTTATAGCCCAATGTCCCTTTTGGAGAGCACATGAGGACACATCCCTTGTTGAAACACATGAGGACACGTCAAGGGAGTTGACCTTGACATCTCACACTATGGGGAGTTGACCCTAGTGTTTCTAGAGGGAGTAGCCTCTAGAAGTCCACATGGGAGTTCCATGTGTGACAGACCTTTTGCTACTACGGTGGTTGTGTACCACTAGTGGAGACTGTGTGTCTTTGGACAAAATTTGTGTGCTACTATGGTGGTTGTGCACCACTAGCGGAGACTGTGTCTCTGGACAATAGTTGTGTGCTACTACAATGGTTGTGTACAACTGGCAGTGACCGTGTGTCACTGGATAGTAGTCGTGTGCTACTAGCAGTGGTTGTGTACCACTGGACAGTAGTTGTGTACTACTATGGATCAGCATAGTCATGTTCTATTAGATGGAATTGTAGTAGTTGTATGCTACTAGTTGATTGTCATGGAGACTACCAGATCACTTGGAGCAATTGTGTGCTACTTGATCGTAGAGACTGTGATGGATGATTCAAGGTATCGATGGCATGGTAGTAGTTGTGTGCTACTAGTTGATTACAGAGTAGTCAGTGGACTACTAGATGAAGACATCATGGAAAGATACCTCCCTAGCTAAGAGGGAGTGTTGATGTTTCAGCCTCGGGCGGACCTTCTCCTCGATTGGGCTGCAGACCAAGGGAGATAGGATACATTTATCAGAAAGGTGTACTTGTGGTAAATGGGCCCGGGTGTAGTCCTTCCTTGATCATAACAAGGAATAATATGGACTCGAGGTGCTTGAGGTGTTTTCCACGTATTAGTTAGCATCGGGCTAACATTCACTCACAGGGGTGTACCTGTGGTGAACAACCCTGATGTGGTCTTTGTCCTAGTCATGGTGATTTGACAAGGAATGATAAAGACTCAAGATGTTAGATGCTATCACATGCGGACCCAAAGTGATCCTGATCTCAGAGAGAGTCAGTTGGCTCAGAGGTAGAGCCACAGGGGGAGTTTCCCCTCGATTCAGGTGGGAGAGTGACATCTCCAAGGACTAATAGACAGGTGTTATGAGTCTAGGGCAAAGATTGTATACTTCATAGACAAACTTGGTATGATGCAGAATGTCTCCCTTGTTGAGAGGGAGTGTTGATGTTTGGACAACATCGAGAAGACATTCCCCTAGATTAATAATTAATAATATAATTATTGATTATTAAATAATATATATAATAATCTATGTTGCACGGGGACCCGTCCCCCCCAAAAAAACCTGCGTACCCACCGTTCTCACGTACTGGGGACTTGGGGACCCTTAGGAAACTTACCCAAATTGTTGGGAACTTCATTGGGGACTAGGGGACTTGTTGGTCGTCCCCAAGACGTTCCCGACATATTTCAAGGACGTTACGAACAGATTTCAAGGATTTTTTTGGGCAGATTTTGGGGATATTCAAGGCATATATCTTCAGTCTTGACAATCATGGAAATTGATGATTGGACAATAAGATCATTTTTCCCATCCATTATTTTTGTATTGCATTGAATCTAAATCTGTTGTAAAAGTTGTAGCTCAAAACATGGGTTTTGTATGAGGGTTTTGATTTGGGTTTCTGGTGATTTAAATATTGTATTTTTAGCAACAAGGTTACAACAAACAAAGTTTCCATGTCAAAAAAACAAGAAATGCAACATTTCAAAGGGTTGATCCTTATGGTTAATGTTCTTGTTCTTCTCATTTTTCTAGTCATCTTAGCTTTTACATATTGTACATGGGTTTTCAGGAGTCATTCAATTATAGTGCTTCCACCATCCCAACCTCAAGCATTGTGAAAACAATCAGATAGT
>JASDQU010262040.1:0-10451 GCA_032191745.1 Picea mariana
GTTGAGTCTTCCCATGGATGAAAGGAGGGTGCTCAACAATATGGCCAGGCACGATTTTCGAGATGCAATATAGAGAATTAATTACAGGGAGCAGACACAAAAAATGAGACGAGATTTCTCAAGGGCCTGGAAGTGCCAAAGTCATATTGAGGCATGGAGATAGTCATTTTTGGGTAATTAGACACCACAAATTCAGTGGTGTTGTCTGTTTTCTGATCTGAGAAAAGCTTTTGTAGCTTAATTCCAGAATGAGGTATACTTATGTATTTTGCCAAATTCTTTTGTTGAGTTAATAAAAAGACATACCCATTTGAGAGAAGGACTTGAAGACATATTCCACTAGGAACGAAACCTGTTTTCAAGTTTTTTTGTTTAGATTTGATGCTTATGTCTCTTCATTATTGAGATTTTCCTTCTTTATGGCGCACTTTAATTTATGTTCATTTAATACAATTCTTTATAAGTCACTTCGATGAAAATATCCTAGATCAAAGAGAGAGAGTATCAATGGTGAAAACCCTTGTGGGACCATTGGGTAGGAGTATATTTGAAAAACATCTTGCTAACATAGATGTCCTTGAGAAAATATATAAGGAAAATAAATAAGTCTAGTGGTGAAAAACCTTGTGGCACCACTAGAGAGAGGGAAAGAGAGAGAAACTCAATGCTAAAATCCCTTGTGGCACCATTGAGTAGGATTTTATTTGAAAACCATATTACTAACAAAGATATCCTTGAGAAAAAATAGAAGGAAAATAAATAAGTCTAGTAGTGAAAACCCTTGTGGCACCACTAGGCAGAAGTTTCTTTGAAAATTGGGTCATCTGGTAGGTAAACTCTTTAAACAAAAAATTCTTTGAATAGAGTTGCTGGTTAGGGAAAGTCAATTGAGTAATTTTCCACAAATGGTTGTTTTCAAGCCTTAGCCACTACACCCAACAAAAAGTAATACATTCAAATATTGTGATGGTTGATTGGGATCAAATGAAGAAGGATGAAGGTTGCAGTGTAGAAGCAATTTGACATGGATGGAATCAACATAAAAAATATAGAGAAACTACAAAGGAAATGAAGTTGCAACAGAGAAGAAGCATCATCATCAAATATAAGTGTAGATCGCAATGCAAGGTCAAATTGATGGAGAAATATGGATGAGGATTGATAGATGACTTGAGATGAAGAAATAATTTGATGAACGAAAAAGTGTAAAATTCAAGCAAAGACTAATCGACCATGCAAGAAGTAGAAGTCAACCACACAAATTGTAGTTAATGTGTGTTATTAATACAAGTTTACAATGGATGAAAAACCATGTGAGTGACTAGTGCAATGAAAATATCAATTTGGATATAAATAGAGATTTGTGGAACAAGAAAACAAACGAAGGTGAAGTGTCGAAGAAAAATAGAGACAAGTGATCGAGAACAAAGAGTAGTTAATAAAAATATCTTCAAAAGTAGGAGGTCGACCTAAGTGAACAAATGGCACTTGTTGTAACCTTGAGATGTTTATGGATAGGAAACTATGCCAAGGCATCTATACAAAACTTAATCAAATTGAATTATAATTTTTTCTTTCAGTCTGTCCTCAAACAAAGTTTTAATGTTGAACTATTTCTCATAAGATAATGAGCTTTTACTTTTAAAAAATATAATAATTAGAGCTTAAAAGGCATGATTTCAGTATTTTAGGAAATTTTATCATTTCAAAAGCAATGGAAAGAAGAATATATGATGAAAAAATTGAAATTAAAGCAAGGTATTCTTAATTGAATAATTCTTTTTTTTACCCCAATCGAAGAATTCACTAACAAAATGTATCTAAGTTATTAGTCCCTGCCTTTAGGCAGTAGGGACTATCGTAAACGATTTTTGGTTTTGCATTAGTCTCTCACACAAACCAAGAAATTTAACCCTAAGTATTTATTCTTTATTTCATTTATATTTTTTCTATTCCTATCAAATACCTACACCATTTGTTTTAACCAAAAGAAAAATTGAGTCTTATTTGGCCTCATACCGAGGCAAGCAATGAGGAAGGGGTTTAAAACTTAGTAAAGTACAGTTTTAAAGTTAGGAAAGAAGGGTGTACTAAGGTGTACATGCTTTGAAGTGAACTAATGCTATCTTCGAAGATAGCATTAGTTAGCTAACATTTTTTGTTAGTATTCCATATACTAATATTTCCTTGAACCATTAGTCCATAGGCTTGAACCATTAGTCCATAGGAAGACAACTCTTCATTTTCCACATATACACTCACATGCAAACTTAACATATACACCCACATGCAAACTTAGGTGGCTTTGTCTAGCCCTTCCTCCTGGCTTCCAACCAATATTTGCCTCTATTTCCTCCTTTCCTCTATCTATTTCCCTCGGAATTCTCATGGATTCCAACCAATGTTTCTAGCATCCATTTCCTACAAAGCATCCATTTCTATGTCCCTTTCTCTCAGACTTCTCACTAGTCTTCATAACTACAACAAGAAGACAAGAAGAGGTCAGGGATTTATCTGTCCATTTCTCTCAAACTTCTCACTAGTCTTCATAACTACAACAAGAATACAAGAAGCATAACTAAAACAAGAAGACAAGAAGAGGTCAAGTATTTCTCTGTCCATTTCTCTCAGACTTCTCACTAGTCTGCATAACTACAACAAGAAGACAAGAAGAGGTTAGGTTTACAGTCCATTTCTCTTAGACTTCTCACTAGTCTCCATAACTACAACAAGAAGTCTGCATAACTACAAGAAGAAGACAAGAAGAGGTCGGGTTTGCAATGAAACATTGTTTAAAATATTTCTTTTGTTTAAAAGCTTTCTTGTTTTGTAATATATATTTTTCATATTTTCTTAGTTTGAGATATATATTTTCAGTATATTTCTTGACTTTGGGAAAAAAAATTACAGGGTGCTTACCTCATTTTCCCTTCTTCAACACTTGCACCTCATGATGTGTGCCAGGATATGATATGGTTGGAGCTATGCTGACAATAGCAGGAGTTGATATGGTTGAAGCTATGTTGATAGTAGCAGCGATTTCCAGTGTGCTAGCGGTGCTTTCCATTGATTGTCTCTTCATTGTATTCATTTTCATCTGCTTCATAAACATAATCCACTAGATCCAATCTGAAATTCACATACTAATATTAAAATGTGTCAGTCAATTCAGAAGAAGCAAGTAATCTAGCTTGCATATCCAGTCTCTTTTTCCAAGAAGCAGGGAATTAATTTGTTAGCATGCAAAGGAAGTCCCACTGGTATGCCTTATTAATTTATTAATAAGGCCATTATCTATATATGTTGGTGGTATGAAAGTTCTGATGGTATTCCATCAGGCAATCCACCAGGATTGGTTGTTCAAGGCCAGAGGATCAGGAAGAAGCTACCCATACTGGAGCACCCGGAGCGGTGCGAACATCCATAACTACTTTGGAACATCAATAGTTGCTTTAGAACTGCTTGAAAACATCAATAGTTGATGTTGTTCTAAATAACTAGAAGAGTTAGATCGTGGCTTTCAATAAGAATAAAAGAGATATTTCAGTTAAGTCATCCTCCCATGAAGCACCAGTCAATAAAATAAAGTCCCAATGAACCCAAACTAGTAGAGATTTGTTTCTTTTTCCTTCTCACCAAGATCACCAAGTAACTATGCCTGGGTTAGTTAGTTCCTAGGAGTTCCACCAACATTTGTCAGCACCTCCCTTAATTCTTACGCTCTAGCTCAGCTATCTTCCACTCTTGCTCAACCATCTGCTTCGTTTGTATTAAAATCCATATCTAATAAATCTTTTGCAACTACTGCATATTCATGATGTTCCCTAGTTGTAAGTTCAGTTTTTCAACAAAGAAATTCCTTGTTGAAGTTGAACTTGTTTTTCCACTTGTATTCATTCTGGGGTGAGATTAAACCACTACTTGCAAATCTCATATAGCTCCAGTTTGTACCATGCATGTTAAGGAACCCCTTTCCAGGTGGTGGGTAAGCTACTAGAGAATTTGCAAGTACCGAATCAGGCACATGTTTATTTTAAGCTGCAAAGTATAGGTAAACTCGGTAAACATTTTTTCACACTTTGTATCCCATCAACAGTACCGGTCTGAGAAGCACAGAGCAAGAAAGGTAGCTTTAAGTCTCAGTTACTCAGTACGACTTGCACAATTTACTCAAAGGAAGGATGAACCAACGTGGATAGATCTACTTTAGACACTCAGACACCAGTACTTCAATGATACAAGCATGTCCTCAATTTAGTATGGAACTTCTGGATGGAGAGCATAGTCGGGGAGAGGATACCCCTTTATACAGTCCAAAATCGAAAGGAGAAGGATCACCAAAAAGCGAAGGGAAAAAGGACTCTACCAATAGGGAAGAGTTCAAAGCTATAGATACGATATTATACTCATGCTAAGAGTTCAGAGCTATAGAGAAGAAAAATGGAAAACATATACAACATACATACGACATATGGACAACATGTAGTCCAAATGCATGCACAACATACTAGGAACATGGGTAATCGAACAACCACCACGTTCCAGTGTTTCGAAGTATTTAAGCATGAAGGAACACAATCCCTAGTAGCTTGGTTCATTTTTCAATAGTTAATTATATTTCAAAATGAGGATAGTCTACTATGGAAAAATCTACAGTTTAAGTCAGCAACACCCTGCTTGTCATCCATGCATGGACCCTCATCCAGAATTTTGACTATATCATTATTGTATTATTCCCAGAGGTGACCGATCAACATTAGGGTTTTTATTTATTATTATTTTTAAGAACATGTAACCACCACTTGGTTTAGAGACTTGTTAAGGTCGCACAGTTCTCTTCAAGCTTTTGCTTATCTAGATAAGTAAAAAGATCATCGGTTATCATTACTATATTGAATTCTAGGCAGCAGGTCTCGATAATTCCTCAATATTTTAGGATGTAGAACACTAAGGTTTGATTCAAGGAGAGAAATAAAACCAACATCATAGTCTAAGAAAGAGAGGGAAACAAGCAGTTTTTAAATATCCAAGAAATTTAAAGATTACAGCAACCCAAGACCAGGTCTTTCTCAATGGATGAAATTATTCAAGAAAAACTATGCATGAGTGGCACAACCACATAAATTCAAGGTAAACGAGAGAATCAATCTCCAATTTATCAGTAGAAGCAGAGTTATAAGGACCAAATTCGTTCGTAATGTGATCAATGCTTCACATACTCCAGCTAATATTTCATTGTGTCACATACTCACTCTTTTAAGTTTCTTTCTAATCCCTACCTTTTATATCAAATCAAGAAGCAGGGACTATGCATCTTTGATGCTATTGCACGTGTTTAATAATAAATGAACAAAAACAAATATTTTATTACTATTCAAAAGGATCTAATGAATAAGATGCATGTCACAATAATACCCATAGTACCATTAATGAAATATTTAATCTTTAATGTTTTCCTTCTTAATATGTAGCAGTGGTCATTGTACAAAATTTGTTACATTCATAACATCAGATGCATGCTTTAAATAAAAGGTTATGAAATACTAGAAAACATGAAAACTGGAAGTACACAAACTAAAATAACTAAGAACATGAATCTCTCAAGATCTGAGAATGAAATATATTTTCATTAAAATCTCCAGCATTTATTCCACATGAAAAATCCCTCTCCATTACATCGAGTCCTCTCTCCTTTATACCAACTATAAATATAACCAAAATTGGTTATTTGGAGCTATTTTCTAGCTCTCTAAATTACAAAAATAGTTTGAATTTACAAATATAGTTTTTAATACAATCAAAATTTAGATTTTAATTTATGGCATTCCCTAGATTTCCTCTTGTTGTTTCAATGATTCATTATTATAGAAACTCAATGAGAACATTCCAATCCTCATTTCAAGGAAATTTGTATGATAACATCTTTCTATAAACAATATCTAATTTTGTATATTTTTCATATGAAGGAACAATGAAAATAAAGTATTTATTTGCCATAGTACATAAAAATCATCAATTAAAATGTGTGTTATTGTTTGACTTCTTATAACTCCTGTCATTTCCTTGAATTTATCTTAATTTTCCTTGACCTTAAACAAAATTTGTCTATAACTTTCAAATGTAACCATACCTCCTTTTTTATTCCAACAAGTAGGTAAACCCATGTGTACTAAATTATCAAACTTCTTCGTAAAAAATTCGACACTTCTTTTGACCATAATGCATTTGTTTTGAGCTTGTTGGATCAAATTCCTCATTGTAAAAACCTTTTTAGTCTCCATCACCATTGAAGTTTGATCTTTAATTATTTTATTTCCTAATTCCTCTTTTGATATGGAATTAAGAAATTTTATGATTTTGGTTGTTATCCGAGATCTATTATTCAACTCTTGGAAAGCTTGTTGTATGAACATGTCTGCTTCATTTTCCAATGCGGCTTCTTCTCCAATCAACATGAAGTAATCCTATATCTTGGTGATTTATGTTATAATTTGATCTTAGATGAGATGTATTGCTCCAATCAAATATGGTTTTCCAATCAATTTACCATGTAACTATTCCACATCTCTCTGCAACTTATCCTTAACCTTCTGATATTGTATAATGATTTTATCTTTATCATTCAATTTTCTTTAAATATTTTAATTTCATCATTTTTTTTGACAATGATCTCTTAAGTTTTTCAACCTCGATCAGATATAAATTAAAATCTTATAGGGTTTTGGAAAATTCTTCAAATGGATTTATTGGTCTTGAAGGCTAAAAAGAAGAAGTCTCTTTCTTCAAGGATTTAATTTTTTGTTTATAAATGTCCATTTGATCTTTCAACTATACCATTTGTCTTAGTAAATGATATTTTTCTTGTTTCATCGCCTATAGCTCAAGTGTTTGAACATGATCAATTCTTAGTATATTGATATTTTTCTTCAATGTTAGAATTTTAGTAACTTTGGTCTCGATGAGGGCTTATATAGATTCAACATCTTTGGGGTTTGCTCCCAATCCAATTACCCATTGCTCTAATTCCTAAATCCTCATTTGCTTAGTTCTATTTTCCAACTTTTCCTGTTTCAATTGGTTCTGAATCTTACCATTCATGGTATGAAATTTCTTCATCCCAAGAGAAACTTGCATAACATCTCTATGAACCATTTCTCTAGTTTGTCTATGCAAATCCGTTATATCAACAAAATTAATTGCATTCAAATCAAATGAAAATTTGGAAACCTTGTAATTGTCAGTAGTTTTAATGACTTGACCCTTTGGTTCTAAACCAACAATATTCAACCTTCCTTTCCCATAATCAAGAGTTGATATTAACCCAGTTTGAGATGATCCTTGGCCAGAAATTTGAGGATAAGTGTCTTGATTCATTTTAAATTATTTTCCTTAGTTGACTTAACCTGAGAGAAAATATTCTTATGCTCTAATTGATTTGCTTTCATTACTTATTTTCGAGTCTAATTTCCCAAACTATGAATGTTTTTTGTTGGAAGAAACTCTATTGTAACTACAACACTATTTATTGATGATTTGGGTACAATTGTGTTGTTTGACTCCTAAATTTTGGTTTTTCCTTTGTTTTTTTCTTTTTTATTTGATTTCCCTTCTTCTGACTTTGAAACTATTGGAGAAGATTTTGAATGAGTTATCTTGTTGATCTTCTCATGTTGTTTTGGAGTTTGAATCATTGTTGAATGTGATGGCTTAAATGAATTTTGTATTTAAATACATAATATTCTTTTCACATCTTCCCAACTTCCTTGATTTCCTAATGGATCTTGTTAGCACTAAAATTTACCCCATCAAATTTTCTTTTGAATTTTCACCAATTTTGTGCAAACTCACCAAGCCTCACCTCTTCTCAAAACCTTTAATCCAGTGAAGTTTTTGACTTCTGGTAGCAAAATCAACAGATTTGCAAAGGCAGTCGCTACTAGAAGTTTCATGTTCCGATAGTGAAATGGGAAAATTTCTCAAAGGAGAAACTATCATGTTCTGGTAGCAGACCTTGATCGTGTTTCATAAGTGCACCACCAAATTTCAACACATCCACAAGAACACCCAGGTGTCACACAAAATACCGAGCCAACAAATGAAATCAACATTGATAATTATTTGAAGTTTCTAATCCAATTAAAATTGGCTATGAGCATGGTTAGTTTGGTAATCCAACTATTTTTAGTATCTTATAAAAAGTTAGTGAGAATTTGGGGAAAATGGACAATCCGATTGTTTCAATGTTAAAATCACTTTTATTTTATATATTTTTTTCTTGAGATGATGGTTGGGTGCAAAATAAAGATGAAATAAAGAGGAGAGCATAGTAGTTATGTTCAGACAGAGGTCTAAGATCCATTTTGTCTAGTTCCAAATGGAAAAGGAAAATGCATGGATGGATACTCAAAGGAGGTATTTTCTAGTGAAGAAGTGAGAGTATTGATTGCRAAAAAGRATACTTGGCAAATAAGGTATCAACAACACGCTTAACAAGGAGAACTTTATAAGCTTCCTTTATGCATTGAATAGTCGACATCATACTACAAAAACATGTATGTCATCTCTCATCTATTATATGAGGAAAGTGCTTCATTAAATAAGGATCGCTTCTATGTAGTAATGGACCTCGTCACATATGTAGTCATTTACTATCCTTCATCGTAGAGGTTATGATATTTCCTAAAGAAAGTACTGCAGAACCTATAACTTCTATGCAAAACAATGAGATGTCCATCTTTGATTCAATGAATAACAATATTGCAAGAGTACATAATGCATTATCAATTGAAAATAGTGAGTTGGAGAAGCACATTGTTCAAATTCAAAATATGTAGAATGTTGATGAAGATTCCCTTGTAACTATAGGACATGATCCTAGCACAAGCATTTTTTCAAATAATTGATCAAATTTTACAGTTGGAAAATAAATGGCATATCGGGTGGCAGAGAATTTGGTGGAAGAGTATCCAGGAATAAATGATTTGGATCATTTGAAATATCCCCAAATYTGARTCGAAATMTTACTCAATATCTATTTTTGGTCAAAACRCAAAAATTTCTTGTACATGATTGTTTTAGAGGTCATTTTCCGATGAGTTTTATGAGAACATGGTGTCGAATTTCAAAAATCTAAGACATGGGTTTTTCTCAGACCGCACCCAAATAGTTTTCATGGAAGCAGTTTAACATAATATGAAACTATTTAGGAGATGTGGGTGGATATTTGAGATGTATTTTTTCATATTTTGCAGAGTTCTCTTTCCTAGAAAAATGCCTAGTCAACTTCATCCCAGACTTCCAGGACAATGTTTCGAGCAAAGGATCCATATGAAAATTAGTTCCATATTTCTTGTTCTTGATCAAGGGTTTTTGTTATTTTTAGTTTGATGATAAATTTTGTAACTAAAAGATAGCAACAAATTCTAAATTGGTATATGTTATAAATTGTATATCTTCAAATGCGAAAGGAGAGGGGGGAGTCCCTATTGGAAAAATTAGATTAGGATCTCAGAAGGACTGTGTGCATTTTGTAAAGACTAAAGGGAAATTGTATTTTGTAAATTTCTCATTATAAGAGATTATTGAGAACTCTGCTATCAATCAATCATTTTCTTTGTTTCCTACATCTCTTTGTCTACTCATTTGAATAAAATACCAATTGTTGAGCTTCAATAACTGTTCATGATTTATGGATTCTTGTGTAGTGAAGCTTCATTACATTTTCCTATGATTCATGAGTTTGTTCAAGTGTTTTCATTCATTCTTAGAAAGAATTTATGTTTGTTGAATATTCCAATTTATGAATATATGAAGATTGAACTAGAATAAGTCACTTTATAGTTCATAGGTGTTATTCTTTTCTTCTTCCTTTCATAATGCTAATCAACTTTGTCTGATACTTAGTTTAATTACCTATGATCCATAAGGTTTTGAAAAAATGACTCTATGCCCAATGGCCTTGATCAATGATCAAATATTACACATGTTAATTTCAGTTTTATGCCCAATATATTTCTTAACCATGTCCTTGTAGTTTACCTAATCCACCAACCAACCAACACATAAACACTAAGATGTGCTTGGCATAGTTCTAATGCAGTCTTAGAACATCTCAAGCGCTAACAACTCCAATTAAGGCTTTGATTGATGACCATATGGAACTTTACCCAAATCTATTCTTCTTTTAGTCATGATAAATGAGGATTATAGGTCCACATGTCTTCTTGTTGAAATCCCATTTCTTGGAGAAGTTTCTCTGCAACCTACAAAGTTGCTCTAGTATTCACAATGAATGGTCCTACTTCCTTTTTCAATTTAAAAGCTACCTTTTTGTTTCTTGGGAGAAAAATGGATATAATAAGAATTCAATCTTTGTCTTATATGTATTCTAAAGCAAATATTTTTATTGTTAAAAATTTAGGTAACTGGAAAGGTTGGACCTTGGCAACATA
>JASDQU010262044.1:0-15574 GCA_032191745.1 Picea mariana
AATATTACCAACAGATGAGGCTGGTGCCGAAGGAGATGCATCTTTCCCTTTCTTTAGGAATGTTTCAAGCTGGGCCATCGCCTGAGGGCCTAGTGGACTTGATAATGAAACTTTCAATTCCCGAGTCAGAACTTCAGAACCCTTTGGGGTTTCCTCAATATCTTGTTTACCAGAGTTCCCTGATTCAAAACCTGGAGGTACAGATTCCTTTGTAGGTTAAGTGGCTACCGATTCTCCCTATAGTAATTTCGGTAAGATGTTTCGTCTGTGTCTTTGAAAATTGAGGAAACTAGCCTATTGATCCAAGGACAAGGTTTGGACTCTGTTCAGTACTTCCTCATAAGACCTGACTCCCCTGAATATTTCATCATGTGGGGAGTTTTCATGCACATATCTCCTCAAGTTATATTGGGCCAGGTGGTTTTCCACAATTTTGTGTGGGTCATGCCTTTTAATTCGATGTCAACCAACTTGACATCCTCCAAATATTCATCTTCCACTTTGGAGTGACCGAAGTCTAACAATGAAAACATACCAACCTGGAGAGGGAAGGTAGGCCATACCTTTTTCTGGGCTTCTTTCAGCTCCTTGTTGATGCACCCTGTTACTATTTGATAAGATACTTCTCGGCATACTAGATGATTTGGTAAAAATATCAGGAGAGCATGGGGAGGGACTGAGCATATGAAAACCCTGATGTATGACAAGTTTTCTTCGATGAACCAATCTTCTATTTTGCATAGATTTCCCATTATTCTTACTGAAATTCGAGGGAGTGGGAAACCATATAAATGAACGAGCACCACTACATGGTGGCATATTTCATAGAATCAATATTTGGCCTTGTTATCCCACAACTTGGAGTGATAGAAGTGAATAGGTTCATTGTTGGTCAGGGTCCGGCTCCTGTTCATCAATGGGAAATGGGTTATAAAGAAAATGTCATCCATGATAAACATGGACATATAGAAAGGTGCAATATGCCCCTTTGTCTTCGCCAATTTGTATTCCATAATATCTTTAGCCAAGTTGTTTGATAAACTTTTGGCCCAATTAAAAGAGAATCCCTCAACCGCCTCGTGCATAATTGACACTAATGCCACCAGAAAATGAGTAGGAATCTTCTTCCCAAATAGTCTACAGAGAATCATAGCTACATAAATCATGTGATTATCCAACGATGTTGTGGCATAAATTCCATGAGCATCGGCCCTAAATTTCTTTGGGTGCCCCCACCAGTACTTGATTATATCAGGATAGCTCTTGTCATATTGTATGCATTCATGTTTCTCAAACTCCAGCATGAACGCAACATTGTAATTATATTTAGAATCGAGAGATAGCTTATACATTACTTGGATGTGTTCCGGTTGGAAAGACCCAACAACAAACTTTTGATAGTTGAAAATACTCCTAGTTTGGATGTCGACGTTTTCTAGGGCCCAACTTATCATATCATTATATGGCATGAGTCTCGGTCGTACAACTCTCTTGTGTAGCTTAGACTGGGCTATATATATGAGTTTATCCTCGTGAGTATCATCCACTTCATCACCGAAATATTCTGGGCAATTTATAACCTCATGTTCCAGAATCTCGAACACCTATGTCCAAGATTTAACTGAGTCTATCGCTCACGGCGTAGTGTCCGACAGAATGTTCGCATTCAGATTTGAACCTTCACCGACTGCATCAGTATTCTTCATCGTATTTTGTGGTTCCATGATATCGAAAACAGAGCGAGGATACCTATTACAGAGGAATTACGTGAGCTTCATAATCGGATAAAACTTACTACTTTACAGAAGATGAAAATGAAATTCAAAATCAAGCATTTTCTATTCACATCAGGTGCATTGATTCGAGTATACCTTTACTGAAGGAAAATTTATTATCCTTAATGGGAAATTATACCTAGATATCCACAATCTATGTTAAAAATCATTATCGTTGATTTGTGATAAATGCCATTAGTATTTGGCAGTTCGTGTTGGGGAGTTTTGGATGAAACAGAGTTGAAATTTCCCGAATCGTGAATCTGTGAAATGTTAATTACGAGATCATCTCTTTTTAAAATATTAATTAATCATGTTTAACTTCAAGTGCTTTAGATATTCAGACTTTGGGATTTTTAAATATAGCTCGAGAAGAAATTCCTGAAACCCGAAACTAAGAAAAGATTAATTATCCAATAATCGCTTTTAAGTTTTAATTAATCATATTATGTTCGAGTGCTTCAAAAATTAGGATTTCAAATATTTTAGGATATGATGAAAGGTAAACGTCTGAACTCCTAAGTGAGAAGTCATTAATTATATTTTGACCAAAATTATCTTAATTAATTAAAATTTCATACTTCGGCATTTTAGTGCTTCGTGGATTTGTGAATTATCTCTTTGTTATATTTCCAAAGGGTCATTTCTCGTAGTGACGTGTCAAAGATGACATCATTCTAGATGACGTGTCGAGAACAGGGGGTTCCACTTGTTACTTAGAATCATATGAATCTTCAAACTTAAATGTCAGAAATGGGTGCCGCGTGTCAACCCAGGGAAGAATCAAAAGATACACGTGTACTATGACTTGTGTCCTTTAAAGGTTTATGAAAAGTGAGGAACATACACTTTCAGGTTTCAGGTCCTTTATCGTTAAGACTTCTCAAAACGCCTGAAGCACGAAGCTCTGGATCGAACTTTAGTGATTTGACTCTTTAATAGTCAGTCAGCTCCAAATCTCTGAGAAAAATAAGAGTGTTCGATCAAACAGGGAAACTTCATCAACAACAGATATCATGCATGTCTTATTACCAATTAACCAAAAATGAATTTATTTTGAATTTCAAAAATTAACTTTCGAGTTTGCACTTTGGGAAAGATTATATTTTCATGAAGTGGAATGTAAAGCTCAAGTTTTAGGATTATATATGTTCCAACATTTTCAATGGATTTTCATACTCAATAGATTCAAGCTCGGGGCCCTCTACTACATGCTCTCCTTCGGTTTTGGTTACATGAAAATTTCTCGGGTCTTCATGCTCCTAGTATTTTCTAGCAATGTTATAGAATTCCAAGACCTCTTGAATAGTCGCAGAATATCTAGGCACACTACATAAGTGTACTAGTCCCATCAAGTATTCTGATGTAAATATATTGTTCTTGATAATGTGCAGAGATATGTCAAACAAAGGGGAATTATATTCAAAATTGAAAGTTACCTTGAATTTGTGAGTCAAATATTCCTAGTCTACTATTCCTCTACATACTTCTAGTTCTATATACCAGTTCTTCAGAATCATATCCAGAGTGTGTACAAATAAGTGTGTCCATTCCTACTTGGGTACTTGTAATGTCCCTAGCCACCTAGGCTGAGCCATGTCACACAATATCAACTTATGTCACTTTGAAACCAATCTATAACATTACCCAACTTGATGCTGAGCAATGCTACCCCAAAATCTAGTGCGTAGATTCTACTCTATAACATTAGTCTATGAAGAATTACTTGAAGTAATGCACTCAACCCCAAGCTGAGTCATGCCACACAACTTATAGCAGCGAAAGTAATACAAAACAACTGCATGCACAAGCATATTGGGCACACAACACTATTGTGCATGTAATCCATATTGAACATGTGATCATTACTAGGCGCGCAACCATTCTGGAATCACACACCAATTATATTTCCTTGTGCATGCAGACTGCTTCCTTGTGTGCACCAACAAATCCAGCCTCTTATGCACACAAAGTTTTCCCTATGCGCACGACCAATATAACTTATCCATGAAGAGTCATGACCATTATCATAAGGCCAACTTCACAGGAAAGATAACAACAACTATCATACTCATGCATGACTACAAATACTGAAAATCCACACCACACTTACATGTGAAAGCATTATTATACAAAATACCAACAATTACTTATATGCAATGACATACAAGAATTGAACCCATAATAGAAATAGATAATTAAGCACAGATTAAATGAGACTAGCACATGAAGACACTTATCGTTTATGAAAAGTCACCAAACACATGTAGAAATGAAATGTTCCTCCCAACCATAGACTCTTTTTCTCGTATACTTTCAACAACAATTCACCCCCGAGCTGGGGCTTAAATCCACTAGGGAAAAATAGGTTCCTAGTGATAGGTTAAGGTCTGATACTCAACATAATTGCTCAGTCCAAGGTGCCATTGTTGCAACTAGTCTACAACCTCTCATTCACTACACACCTCTTACACACAAGGAAGTGTGCCCCTTCTATGCTCAACAATCCCTTAGTTTCCCCACTTCCCTTCCAGGGTTTCATCAACATACTAGACATGAAGTCTCATAGCCCTACAACTAATGGAAAACTCACCATGGAACAATTCCTAGCAAAACTCTCAGTGACCTGGAGAGAATGCTCATGGGCTTGAAAACTCGCGTCTTCAACAACAAATCTATCCTTCCATTGTGCTTTGTATCACGTCGTAACAAACTTCTAAAAATTTTCCTTGGTGATTGTGACCTTCTCTCTTTCCTGTTCTTCTTGCTCCAAAATCCTTTCTGTTGTCTATGTGGTAATGGGGGTCTTCAGTTTCTCTGTGTTGTATTTCACTTCTTTCTTTAATATTCCTTGTGCATATGCAAGTTGTTCTGTCACCCAAAATGCTTCCTCTTTCAATGGGTCAATATTTTTCATAAGAATTCGTTGTTAAACTCTTATTTGGTTGATCTCGAGATACAACTTCCTATTCTCAACTATTGCAGTCATTCGTTTTGTTGATGTCAGAGTGCTCATTATTTCTTTGAATTTATACATCTTCTCATATGCAATCTATGATCCAAGAGGATATAGGAATTCTCACATAGGTGCAGAAAGATATGAAACATACACAGAGGTCTAGAATGGTTCAGTAATGCTCAAAATTCAATCGTCCCAAATTCTCTTGAAAACACCATTAATGCATAGATCTCAGTGATAGATTTCCAATGACACAAATTTCACCTCAAACAGAGTTCATATCTAAATGTTATGAGTGGTCGAAGTTTAGTCAAACTTGGTAAAAAGTCAAAGATGACATCAACATGATAGGTGATGATGTCAGTTGGGTGACATGTGTCACCATTGCAAGGGTGACATTTGGAACATCATTATTGGTAGCTAACTGAGAAAGGTACAATCTAAGTGGTCCTATTACAGGTTGACAAGTGTTTAGGTTAAGCCAATGAGAGGTCACCACATGGAAACCTCGCAATGGAATATAATGGTTAGATTTATGTAAAAGATATGGAGTCGACATGGGTCAAACCCAAGACCTCCATAAATTCCCAAAGACTTAACATATCCCCCACTACAACTGTGCCATACAATGAGACTTACTAGGTCAATGACAAGTAATATATTTGAATTAATGTCAAAGTTCAATTGGGTTGATAAAGGGCTGAGGGCCTAAGACCTCGACCGTATCCCGTGGTTATTAAGCTATTGCATATGACCAGTGCCACAATTTACGTGGAGGTTAAAAAATATATTCCACCATAACCATATTACATATGGTTGTAACCATATAAAAAAAACCCATGGAATATGCCAAGGTTCATGGGGAATAGAACCCCCGATATACCACTTTATATGCCACGGTTATAAACAACGAACCATACATATAGTTTGTTAAGACAAACCAACCAACCTATAGTTAAATCCTACCATGAAATTTGGGATTTGGTTAAGGGATCGTGCCTTATTTAATGGGTGTGTGGACCGAAGTTGGGACACCATTAATGTAGAGTTTAGTCTCGTAACTCATTCCCAAGGGTACCAAAGTTGTGAGGATACACCGTAAAGCATGCCAAATGGTACCTTGATGAAATTTCAATAATTTTATACTCATTTTGCATGATTTTTCTCCAAGAATACAACAATGCACTATGTTTCTGCATTTGAGCAACATGTAAAAAGGCATTGTAAAACGCAAGTATTTGAGCATTAATAAAAGAAGGTCTCTATTGGAAGAGGACCCAAAGAGGTAGACTTAAATTGGGTGAAATCCATTTTCCAACTTGTGTATGTGATTTCATTATTGTTTTTCGTTTCAAGCTTATTATTTGCAAGTTATTTTATCATTAAAATGGATTTGGTTAGATAAGTTCTTCACATGTAATTTTCATACAGTCAAGTGATAATTTTATTTCAAAGATCAAGTAGATGATTTTTATGTATTAAAAGATTAATAAGCATCTAATATGTATTTTTCGGATCAAGTTGGTATTAGAGCAGGTTTGACAAGTGTTTTCTAGTGAATTCTTATAAGATACAAACTCAAACGTGGTAAAGGAAAACTTGCAAGTTATAAGTGCAAAATTGGAAAGAGATCTAAAAGACATAAGATGGCTTCTAAAAAAGTAGAACAAGATGATAATCCCATGACTCATGAAGAGATCAGAGATATGCTTCAATCATTGAAAGAAACAATATATGATTTAGAACAAATAATTCAAAATCTTGTAAGCAAAGAATATTCAGTAAAAGGAGGAGGAGTTGAAGGTGGTGGAACTTCAGAGCCCCCTTCACCATCCTCATCATCATCATCAATTTCTTCTTAAGCAAGTAAACATTATTCTCGATGAAAGAAGTACTCTGAGAAGTTTTAGCATAATCTTCCATTACTAAAATTGGATGTTAAGTTCGAATTGCCAACTTATGATGGAGAATTGTATGCCAAGAAATTGGAAAACTGGATCAAGCAAATAGAAGTATATTGTAGGGTTCAAAATATTATAGACGAGGTTGAAAGGAGATAGTTAGCTGCTCTTCGACTAAGTGGAACTACCTTGATATGGTGGTAGAGTAAGATGTAAGTTGATCTTATTCAAAAAGGTAAAGTAATCTCTTCCTAGGATAATTTACTAAGACAGGGTAAAGGTTGTTGGGTTGTTATATTCTTTGCAATGAAAGTCTAGTGAAGGTGAATCGAATGACGATCAAAGTCAAGGTGGATCGACAACAAGTCGAAGGTTGAGGTTAGTTGACCAAGTAAAATTGAAGTTGAAGGTCGAGGTAGTTCGACATTTTAAAGGCATCAACAACAAGTTGAAGAGGTAAACCAACAAGAGGTCGATAGGTGGATGTGTGGCAACCGACTGAAGATCGAATGAAGGTCGACTAGTAGTCGAATGGTAATACAACTTGGAGTCGACAGTAGTAGGATCCCAATATTTTTGGGATTTGTAGCCAATGATCTGGATGGATACGTAACCCTTTTAGGTGCTAAGTATTTAGGGTTTTTCCTATTGTAAAGACTATAAAGAGGCATGTTGCAAGTCCACAAAGGATAATGCAAAATATTTTAATGCATGTGTAAATCGTAGGTTGTTCGTCATGTAGATGTAAGTCAGGTTGGCTACAGGGTTGTTCTTGGGCATGAAAGAGGGTATGATTTTGATTTTGTCTTAGGTGTGGACCAAGGTTAGACATGTAACCTTTTATTCAGATTAAATAAGATAACAAGAGAGCAGAACGCTCAAGGAATTTTGGGTTTCCTGATTTGTTTTTCCATGGTAAAATCTTTGTGTGCTGTGTGATTTCTTTGTCATTTGTGTTCTTGATTGAATTCTTCTTCTCTTTTACTAGGTTTAGTGTGGAAGTGTCTCTCATTTCCTGACAAGTGGTATCAAAGATTTTTTATCCTTTGAAAAATGTATCAGATCTTTATTTACCAATCTTGAATATGAGAACTAAACCCTAGGTACAATAAGAGTTGTAAGTCATACATTTTTTTAAAGACCGTGGTAAATAATGGCAAGCAGTTCAAGAATAGAGATAGAAAAATTCAATTGCCGACATTTTGAGCTTTGGAAGCTTAAAATGGAAGATCTTCTTGTAGATTGATAACAATGGACAATGTTATGTCCAAGTACCCAGTTGATAGGCATGTCAACAGAAGAATGGGAGAAACTCGAAAATAAGTATGATTCATATTTTTCTTGCATATTCGGTACTGTTGAATGTATTAGGTGAATATTCAGCCAAGAAACTATGGGACAAGATGGGAAGCTTATACCAGTTGAAATATCTGGTAAATAATTTATTTCTCAGAAATAAAATGTATCTTCTGAGAAAGAGTGATGAGAGTTCGGTGACTGAGCATTGAAATGCATTTAGCACCATTTTAATACAGTTATCATCTATCAATATTAAAATCACTAAGGAGGAGAAATGTATAAGCCTATTATGTTCTTTTCCAAACTCCTGGGATAATTTAGTCATGGCTATAGGGAGTAATACAACCACACTAGAGATAGAAGACATGGTTGCTTCTCTGATATCAGAAGAAATGAGAAGAAAGAACATGGAAGGATCAACCAAAGATGGTTTAGTGGTGAGAGGTCGGTCGGTTGAAGGAGATAAAAGTAAATTCTTAGGTAGAAATTCTAAGTTGAAAGGTAGATCTAAATCCCCAGTTCAGTCGACAAAAAGATGTTGGAAATGTGGTAAAGCTGGGCATTAAAAAAATGTTGTAATTTGAGGGCGATGGAATTCAGTACGAGATCTGACAAGAAACAATCGACTAAGAGAAATATGACCCCAGATAAAGGAGGTGATGTGTACCTAGTGTTGACCAGTACACAGTCAGATCAAGGTTTTTGGTTGATTGAATCAAGATCACCCTATCATATGACACGACATAGAGAATGGTTCTGTGAGTATGAATGATATGATGGAGGTGATATGTTCTTGGGGGATGACTTGACAACCAAAATTGTCAAACGAGGAAGAGTTCGAATGATATTATAGGATGGGAGGAAAAGAATGCTTCCAGGTGTGATATACATTCTAGGTTTGGCAAGAAACCTAATATTTGTCAGTAAGATGAGTGATGCTAGAGTGCACACTTTGTTTCTAAAGGATTCATGCAATATGGTCAAAGGTGTGATGGTATTAGTGAAAGGAGTTTGGAATGGAACCCTATACAATTTATTAGGGAATGCCAACTTGACTAGATGCAACAACATCATTTCTCCTAAATTTGACTTGGCTTCGACTCAACTCGACATGAATCAGGATGAGTCTGTACAAATCGACTCGACTCGACATGATAAAATCAACATGACCATGCTATGGCAGGAGAGGATGGGACACAATGGAGAAAAATCACTTTGAGCTATGAACAACAAAGGTATGGTCGAAGGTTTTCTTGAATTTGGTTTAGAGGTAGAATTTTGTGAACATTGCATATATGGAAAACAAAGTCGGGTGAGGTTCCCATCTGGAGCGATAAGGGAAAATGGGATTCTAGAATTGGTGCATAATGAGTTGTTTATCCCAATTACAATGTGTTCACTTAGTGGATCCCTATATTATGTCTCCTTCATATATGATTTATCCATGAAGACATGGATATATTTCCTAAGGAAAAAATCATAGGTTTTTGATAAATTTAAAGAGTTTAAATATTTTGTAGAAAACCAGACATATAAGAAGATTAAGGTACTAAGAACTGACAATGATGGTGAATTCTGTGGAAAATAATTTGATCAGTTTTGTAAGAAGTGTACACCACACCATATACCCCACATAAAAAATGGAGTTTCTAAGAGAATGAACAAAAGGTTGATGGATAAAGAAAGGAGCATGCTCAATGGTGTTGGGCTCGCACAAGAATTCTGGGCGCAGGCAGTCGACATTGCAATATATCTGGTGAATATGTCTCCTTCGTCGAATCTAGTCAACATGACTTCACATGAGGTATGGTCGGGTAAGAATCCTTCAGTTTCATATATCAAAGTATTTTGATGTGATGCATTTGTGCATGTTCCCAAGGAAAAGAGAAGCAAGTTGGAAAAGAAGGTAGTCAATTGTATTTTCATTGGGTATAAAGAAGGGATTAAAGAATATAAGCTCTAAGATCCCGCATCAAGGAAAATAGTGTACAATCAAGATGTGGTCTTCAGAGAATTCGAAGGTAAGCCCGAGTCTAAGGAAGTTGTTCAGATCGAGAATAATCCTAATATGGTGTGGTTTGAAATGAGGAACAAAGAAGATGATTTAGATGAGTCAACTGAATATGAGGAAGAGGTGGAACAATAGAGCTCGGTGGTAAGTAAGTAAAAAAGAATAAGAAAACTAGTAAAAAGGAATAATCCACCTGAATATCATTCCACATTGTGCTAACTTCCATCAATGATGATCCCAAGTCGGTCGGTGTGGAATTCGACTCTACAGAGGGTAAAATATTGAAGGATTCCATGGTCGATGAGATGGAATCCTTGCACAAGAATGAGACATGAGATTTAGTCAATTTACCTAGTGGAAGAAAGCCTATCGGTAGAAAGTGGTTATTCAAGAAGAATATGAATGTTGCAGGACAAGTCGATAAGTTCAAAGCTCAACTGGTAGCGAAAAGTTATTCCTAAGTCGATGGAGTCGACTTCGGTGAGATTTTTTCCCCTATTGAAAAACTAACTTCCATTAGAGTAATAATTTCTTTGTTTGTAACATTTGATATGAAAATAGAATAGATGGATGTGAAGACAATCTTCCTACATGGGGACCTGGAAGAATAAATCTACATGAAACAAATTGAAGGATTTGTAGTAAGGGGAAAGCAAGAGTTGGTGTGGAAACTGAAAAGATCCCTTTATGGTCTAAAGCAATTGCCAAGGATGTGGTACTAGAAGTTCGACACACACATCCTTATTTTATGATTTGTGAGAAGCAAAATTGATCACTGCATATATTCCAAGGAAGAAGGTGGATGTTTCATATATGTAGTGTTGTATGTCGATGACATTTTGTTGATTGGATAAAACATGGAAGAAATAAAGGAGGCAAAGAATAAGTTATCCTCAAAGTTTGACATGAAGGATCTCAGTGAAACTAAATTCATTATGGGAATGGAGATTAAGAGAGATCGAGCCGCTAGAAGTATCTGGTTGAATCAGACAAAGTATATTGAAACAATTATGAAACAGTTCAACATGCAGGATTGAAAATCGGTGAAGGTGCCAATTCCTGTGGGAGCAAGGATTACTGTTGAACAATGTCCAAATACACAGGAAGAAATATATGGAACGTGTTCCCTATGCAAGTTATGTTGGTAGTCAAATGTATGCGATGGTTTGCACTTGACGAGACATTTCCCATGCAGTGGAAGTGTTGAGGAGGTACATGTCGACGCCTTGAAAGGAGCACTAGACATGTGTCAAGAGAGTATTCAGGTATTTGTGTGGTATGAAGGACTATGTTATATGCTACCAAGGAATACCTGGAGGTGACAATGGTAAATTAAATGTACATGGCTTTGTCGACGCTGACTAGGTTGGAGACCTGGATCGAAAGAGGTCGACCAACATATATGTCTTCAAGATGTTCGGTGGAGAAATAAGCTGGATGAGTAAGCGATAGACAATCGTAGCCTTGTCAACAATAGAAGCTAAATACATGGCAACCACTCATGGAAGAAAAGAAGCGGTATGGTTGCAAAGGTTGTGTTCAAGAATCATGTTTTAGCAAAGAGATATGAAGGTAAGTTGCGACATTCAAAGCACAATATTCCTAGAAAACATCCCTACTTATCATTCGAAGACTAATAAAATTGATTTATAATACCATTTTGTAAGAGACATGGTGGAAAGTAACAAGGTGCTACTGTAGAAAGTAGACATGTTGGAAAACATAACAGACTCATTGACCAAGTTTGTGAGTGTTGTGAAGCTCTCTTGGTGTATAGAGGCAATGGGAATTTTTTCCCTGGGGTTGTGAATGAAATCTTAGGAATATCTTGTTTCAACAAAGAAGAAAACAAGTGAGAGAATGTTGGGTTGTCATATTATTTGTAGTGAAAGTCTAGTTGAGGTGAATCAACTGATGATCTAAGTCAAGGTGGATTGAAAACAAGTTGAAGGTCAAGGTTATTCGACTAGGTAAAGTCGAAGTCGAAGGTTAAGGAAGTTTGACATGGTAAAGGAATTGACATCAAGTCGAAGAGTTCAAATGACAAGAGGTTGATAGGCAGGCATATGGCGACCAACTGAACACTGAATGAAGGTCGACTGGTAATACGGGTTGGAGTTGATTGTAACAGAATCCTAGGATTTGTGAGATTTGTAGCCAATGTTCTACATGGATCTATAACCTTTTTTGGGCTCCAAGAGTTTATGGTTTTTCCTGTTGTAAAGCCTATAAAGAGGCATGTTTTAAGGCCGTAAAGGCTAATACATGTGTAAATTGAAGGTTCTTGGTCATGTAGATGTAAGCCAGATTGGCTACAGGGTTGTTCTTGCACAATAAATAGGGTATGATATCGATTGTGTCTTAGGTTTGTACCAAGGTTAGACATGTAACCTTTTATTCAGATTGAATAAGACAACAAGAGAGCAAAGTGCTCAAGGAATGTTGGTTTTCCCGGTTTTGGTTTCCAGGGTAAAATATTTATGTATTGTATGATTTCTTTGTCATTTGCATTCTTGATTAAATTATTCTTCTCTTCTGCTAGGTTTAGTGTGGAAGTGTCTCTCATTTCCTGACAAAGGCCAGAGAATTCAAGCATATACACAAGAATTAAAAAATAATGAATTATCACTAGGGATTCCATTGTATACTCATGAAACTCTTCTGAAGTATATTGGTGGCATGCACTCATATATTTGTCACACTATTCTAATATTTATATCTACTAACATTGATAAGGTTTCAATACAAGCTACACATCTAGAGGCTACTAAGGGTAATCATGTGAGCAAAGATAAGAATCCATTCAAGTTCGAGAAGAAAATGAAAGGTAAATGGAAGAGTAATAAATAAGCCACAGTGAATCAAGTTGAGGAAGACCTACATGTTCCCACTATAAGAAAAAGAGACATGAGGAATCACAGTGTTGGAAGTTGCATGCTGAATTACCACCAAAGAAATTCTAGAAAAAAGGGAAGCATAAGATGGTTGCATCAACTCATCAGGATCTAGGGTCGGATTCTAGATATGAATCTATGATCATGGCCATAGGAAGAAAATGTATATCATCTATCAATTCAAATTCTTCAGTTCAATCCGCCAAAGTGGAAAGTGATATTAATCAAAAGAAGAGAAGTGAGATTTTTCATACCATAGTGATAGTCAAGCATACCAAGGTAGATACTTTATTTGATAGTGGATCTCATGTTAACCTAATATCTAAAGAAATTGTTAAGAAGTTGGGTTTGAATATGACACCTCACAAAAATACATATCCATTAGGTTGGGTGTGTGATTATGCTAAGTTGCACGTAACAAAGCAGTGTAAGATCATATGTGCAATTACAACTAAGTTCTTTGATGAGGTCAAGTTAGATGTTGTTCCTATTGACATTTGCGACATTGTCTTGGGTAGTCTATATATATTTGATAGGAAGGTTGTATTATACTGAGAAGATAATAAATATCATCTTTTCAAGGATGGGGTTGAATATATTTTCAAAGATCATTACAAAAAAACTAGTTTTTCTTTAATAAGCATAGGGAAAATGAAGAGACTCCTGAGCACAAGTAAATATTTTTTTCTCATGATAGTAAAATGGAAAAAAAAAAAAAAGACATAGAAAATTCTTTATCAGGTTGTGATACAAATCATAAACATGAGTTGATGAACATTTGATCTGGCTTTAGGAGTGGAATGAACTGATTAACATACTAAATACAATAAACACAGAGATATGGAGAATAACACAAATATACAGTGAACAATATCTTCTATTAAATAATGAAATAGGGTGAAACTATAAAATTGTAGAACTGAAACTTGCTCGAATGGTGGTAGCTATCTCAGAGAAGAGATGTGGCTGCTACGTGCATCCATCTGAGAAGAATGGATTAAAATGAGGCTCCATAGGTATTTTTTATACTACTCATGAATTACAAAACCCTAGACATCCAAAAACCTAACCTTATAAGGTGAAATGCCAAAATTCATGTGGGCCCTATGGGTAAGTTGGTGTAATTTGGTACCTCAACTTCCTAGGGCCGTAACTTTTGCATACGACCTCCATTTTAGGCACGTAATAGCCTGTTGGAAAGGTATTTTAGATAGATACACATGCTTCCATAACACTCTGACACCATGGACATTTTGATTGTGGAGAGCCAAAAAAACAATGTTTAGGGCCCCAAAACAACCCCGAAAGTACAACAAGATGTGCTGACATGAAAACATACAAAATAAGCTAGTTGGATTAGGCGATTGGCCACCTGTATCCACCCGGAGGATGTGTGAGGCTTCTAACATCCCCAAAAGTGTAGAACCCACAATTACAAGGTAGTACAGAAGAACGTGCTGAACAAAAACAGACATGAGGAGCCAGCTGGAATAGGTGGGTGGCCACCAATATCCACCTGGATCAATCCTCTCCCTTTAGGAAGCAATGGTATCCATTGTGTTGAGTTCCCTCATCAGGTGAGGAAAATTCTGCTCATTTGGCCCTGGGTGAGCCACTTTCCTTGGTGTAGGAGTTTCCCTTCCTTGACAACTCTATAAAGCTGGATCTGCTGCTGGCGAGCTCTCTTGACCTGTGTTTCCACCATCGGATCAGTGGATGATTGTTCCATGAAGTCATAGTTGAGATCTGTTGGTGTCATCTGATTTGCAATCTCAGAAGTGTCCAATAATGGTGGAAAATATGGCCGAATGAAGTCCACATTGAATATTGGATACAAACCAAGGAAGGGTGGAGTGTTGATCTCAAAAGAATTACTACCCACAACCTTGGTGATAGTGTAAGGCACATAAAGAAGTGAGTGAAGATTCTGATGGGGCCCGATGAGACACTCATTCCATAGATGTAACCAGACGTTTTCACCAACCTAAAACTGATGTGGTACCCTGTGTTGATCATCGCGCTGCTTGTACTTAAAATTGGATTTCTGCAAAATCTTCTGGACTTGTTGGCGGATGTGTTGAATCTGCTCAATGAATCTTGTGGATTTTTCGATTGCAGACTGATCAGGGGAAGAGTCTGTTTGTGTGGTGGAAAGAGGGAGTGAAACATCAATGGGTCCCAAGGGTTGGAATCCCATACCCACCTGAAATGGGCTATGGCCAGTGAAACTATGAAGAGCCATGTTGTAACTATGTTGGATATAGGGGAGACTCTCGTCCCATTTACGTGGGTGCTTAGAATTGTACATGCATAGGATGTGCACAATCATCCTATTGATGACCTATGTTTGGCCAATGGTTTGGGGGTGGAAAGCCGTGGATTTTGTGAGCTTGGTGTCCAACAGAGACCAACGACTTGACCAAAAGGTGTCGAGGAACCTGTTGTCTCGGTCGGAGATGATGGTCTGTGGTATCCCAAAGTGGACCCACACTTGTTCGGAGAAGTGCTTGGCAATATCTTCTGTTGTGACATTGCTCATACAGGTTGTGAGGATGGCCATCTTCGAAAACTGATCAACGGCCACAAACACACAGTCATTTCCTTTCTTGGTGGATGAAAATCCAGACATGTAATCCATTGAGATGGATTCCCAAGGATTCTCGGGAATCAAAAGAGGGGTATATAAGCCTTGCTTCTTGATGGTTGGCTTAGAAATGGCACAGGCAGTGAAATAT
>JASDQU010262046.1:4874-15573 GCA_032191745.1 Picea mariana
TCTCTGTGTCATCCTTTAATTATTGTGATACAGAGTTTCCATTTAATTTTAGAACAGGGCATGCAAAGTGAATATGGGAATGTGAGGGGATTGTAATGTGTGAAAAAGTGAGAGAATGACAGGGAAATGAATGGATACTATTCATAAAACAAATTAAATAATCAATAGTCATAACTCTGTATTAAAATCAATCCAAAAAGCACCAAAATTCATTATTTAACAATTGTGTACCAAACTGTTTGTTGTTCCAATATTAAATTTCCCAAGATTTCTCAATTCATAACAGTTTGTGCAAACAAACCAACCTTTCCATTTCAACAGTCCTATTTAACAAAGCACTGATCTTTTATTTATTTTCCTTCCTTTTAAGAATTAAAAAAAAAACACACACACAACAATATGCTTGACCTCTATCTTTGATAAACCATAATGCATCATGATAATAGCCATTCTCCACTACATACCAATTTACAGTCAGGCCCAATTTTAAATATACACAGGTCTCTTTTTAAAACGTGAACATAATTCAAAGCATGTCCGATTATACACAACCTTCATCATATCAATCGACAAGATCTTGTAATGAAACAACAATCAACCAAAACATAAACCCCGAGCATTATCACTATGGATATAACTTCCTCTTGAAACCATTGGTAATCTGTACGATGATCCAATAATATATATGAAGTGAACATAACCCATTAAACAAGGGAATAATTTTTAAAATTGGCTATAACCCTAATCGAGCCTAGCAAGAACCATGTAGGTGTCTCCATATGAAATCAAGACCATGCTGGTAAAAACACAATGAAACCATAATGAAAAGAAGACAACTCTCGACTGTATACAAGTGCATGTTCCCATTTTTGTTTGTTCAACCAATTTTTTCATAGAAGGACAAGATAGAGACTCAACGGAAAAAACCTCCATAACCATTTCACTGATACACTAATATTTGACAACCCAGAAGGTGCCCAAAGAGATCAAAGACAGTTGGAATCTAAATCGGTCTCTGTCAAAAACAAATGCAGGGAGACAATCAAGAGTGCGTTCATCTTTTAACAATGCAAAGAGAACTAGAGGTCTTCTGAGACTGATCAACCATAGGCAAAAATACCTTCTGAAAAAGACACAATAGTGAGCCACACAGTCTTCTTATTACTCCTAGTATGGGCAATGAAACCAATAGTTAATCACCGAGGAGAGCAAAGACAGATAGGGTAAAATAGCCAATGCACATAGTGTGTTTAACACTTGCAGAGGAGAGGTAAAATTTAATTGAACAGTGACATTTATTAGAAGACAACACATAGATATAACATCTCTATCCAATTACTTAAGATTAGAACAACTTGAAAACAACACAAGTGAGGATGCATACATCCTTCTGACATAATGCCAATATATAACTTGTATCAACCCACAACCATACATGTACATATTAATGTTAGGGCCACCCAAGATCGGGTCTTGGGTTACTTCGGTGAAAAGAAAATAAGAATGAGCCAACGACCATGACTCAGGGTTTGGATAAATAAAACAAAAAATGTTGGCAATCCCTTTGTGATTGGGTAAGGGTTACAATCATGGTGGTGAGGAACAAAAAAACCAATGGTAATACACAAAATGAAAACCCTCTATCATCAATGCAGAGCCATATGTACCACCACTCACTTATATTTCCAGAGAGACCCATCCCAATACTAAATTGACTGAGAAACAAAAAAATGCACAACTTAAAATACCCAATTATTTTACTTGCAATCTGAAAAACTTTACAGTTGTCACAAAGAGCTATAACACACATCTACGCAGTTGAAAATCTCAAGAAAACATAGAATCCAAACATCACTGAGCCATCATTTGTTCCTACAACAAAGAATACCTCATGGATGGAAAGAAAAAGAATCATACCTGTAGAAAAACACTTAAATGGCAATTTGGTTGAGCCTTCTTCCTTCCAAGATCCTAAAATGCAGAGCTTCACAACCAAAAGATCAAAAAATGAAACAAAGGAACAATGCTAGGGTGACAGTTGATAGGAGGATTATGGAGTGACATGCAGTAAATGCACGTTTCTTCCATCACCCAACCTATTCAATTCGAAGTATGAGAATACCAAACAAGCATTACATTCACCAATCAATTAAACCATGTATTCAATGCCAAACCATTTGAAATCTACGATGATATCCCTTGCATAGTACACCACCCAATAACATTTACATGTTAACCCTTGCCATAATTCTATGACATCATACATATTGCAATGCTATATGTTCCCCATTCAATTCTAATTAAATTCGCATAGTCCACTAACTAACAATAGCATAGTAGTTAGGACAAACACTAACATGTTTTAACTTTTCCATTTGCATATAATCCTTTATCATAGCTCAACATATAACTCCTTTCCCTTTAGGATTTTTTCATAGGTTTTATTTATTTGTTTTGATTATGATATCACTAAAATATATCTTGCATATATGTGTCTAGGTAATTGATCATAGCATTAGTGACATGGTTAAATCATAGTAATTGTAAATAGTATGCCCCTCATAACCATAAAAAAAAATTGGATCGCAAAAATCATTCCACAAAAATGCTTCATCCACCTATTACCATATCAAAAAGAAACCAAGACTCAATTGTCAACCATGTAGGACTGTGTAGGAAGCATTGAAACAATAACAAAAAAATGTGTGATATGTCTATACTTGCACCTCTAGTCTACAAGGGGGTCCCACCTACTAGTATTATATTATTAGCATAGTTAAATAATAGGGCTTAAGAAATACTTTGTGAGAGGAATTCATCGTTACGATTTTAATCGTCAACAACTAGTGAATCCAAAGGGAAATATGTTTTCAACAAATTAAGAACTCAGAATGTTTGGTTTCACAAACCAAGTAACATCATATCAACAAGACAAAAATTAGAATGATTATGCAACAGGGGGAAGTGAGAGGATTTAATGGAAAAATGACCAGGAATTTGGGAATAACTCATGGAAAATGTTAAGTATGAGGGGGTCTATCCCTGTAAGCATAATCATTCAACTAAAATTTGTTCTTGACTATAAGGATAAATTTTTTATGAACTTGCCCTTTTGAATATCGAAATGGATGAAGAAAAGGAAAGCAGAAGCGGGATAACCAATTATCTCATAAAACAACAGTGAAAGCAGATAACAAATTCAATGATGCTTTCAAGGGGAACACCATGACAACCATGTAATATTGATATTTATTGATTAAGAATACTTTGTAGAAGCATCGGTGTGGAAAAACTGATCCAACATTTTATTTTTGACAAAAAATAAAGTCAAAAGAACAAAAAGCAAGAAATGTCGTAATAGAAATGAAACAACAAAATTGAAATAAGCAGAAATAAAATGACAGAAAAAGAAATAGCAGAAATGAAAACTACTATAATACATAAACATTCCAAACAACATTAAACTCTTCAAGTTGGTTCCACATAATGTTTTAAATGAGAACCGTTAGTGTTGTAGGAAAACAATCGCTCTTGTAAGTCCTTTAGAATATAAGAACTTGCACCCAGAACAAAAGAGACCTTAAAAGGACCCAACCATAATTTTTGAAACTTCAAATGTCTTCCTCTATCAACATGAGTTGGATCCCACAACAATACCTTCTCATTGAATTTAAACTTAACAACCTTGACACTCTTGTTGAAATATTTTTTAACAGTCTATTGTCTCCTTTTTATATTACCCAGGGCAAACATCCTTTGCTCCTCTAAAGCCAAAATTGCATTCATTATTTGAGAAACATCAGAAGAATTTAATTCTTCAATCTGTAGAATTAACCTTAAGGAGGAAAGTTCCGGCTCAGTAGGTAGGATAGATTCTTGACCATAAACAAGATGTAAAGGAGTGCAACCAGTGCTCACCTTTGTGGTAGTTCAATCTTCCCAAAGGGTGTAAGTGAGGAGAGTGTGCCATTGACGATGCTTATCTTTGATGAGCCTTTTGATGATTCTTACCAGATTCTCATTAGTAGACTCGGCCTGCCCATTTCCTTGGGGGTAATAAGATGATGAGGTAAAATGTTTAACCCACAACTTAGCTAAAAATTGGTTCAACTTAGCATAAATAAAAGCAGGACCATTGTCTATAATAATTTCCAAAGGAAGACTAAATCTGGAAAAAATATTACTTTCAGGGAAATAAATTACCTGCTCATCCTGTGAATGTTTAAGAGGGACAACTTCAGTCCATTTTGTAAAATAATCCATGGTTGTCAATATAAAGACTTGTCCTGCTGAAGACGAGGGATTAATAGGACCAATAAATTCCAAACCCCACTTTGAAAAAAGAAATTCTGGGAGAATAGGTTGTAAGGGCATGGCTGAAAGGCGTTCTTTCCCAACAAATTTCTGGCACTTGTCACAATATCTTGAAAAAACATAAGAGTCTTGAAATATTGAAGGCCAATAGTATCCTTTTATAATAATATTAAAAGCAGTGGTTTTAGCAGAAAAATGACCTACATGAATAACAAAATCTGAAGAACCATGAGTTTCTTGTAACAGTTTATGTGCTTCCTCATTTTTTACACAACGAAGAAACATGCCATCGATAGATCTTCTAAACAATAAGTCTCCTATAATGACATATCTATCATATTCGAGACAAAGCCTTCTTTGATGAGTGTCTAAGTTATCTGTACATCTTTGATTTTTCAAATAGTAAACCAAGTTTTTATACCAAGGATGTTCAGACATAGGAAGGATTTGATTATCAATGTAGAATAGTGATGATAGAGCGTTATCTTGTTCATCAATTTCTTCACTAGTTTCAACATGCTAAGCTAAGTGAAGGGATAAGTCACATCCCTTGATGGTGTTAGAAGTCTTGATAGTTAAATCAAGCTCCTAGATCTTGACAAGTCAATGTGCAAGAATCCCTGAAAGATAAGTCCGTCAAGGAAAAAAATTGACAGTGGGTAAAGGGACTTTTACCAATGTGTGCTTACCTAAGATGAAGTGGAAATTTTTTTCAACAAATTTAACAATAGAGAAAACATTTTTTTCAATTAAAGAATATTTAATATCATCATTAGAAAATATTTGACTCGTGTAAGCCACTGGTTTTTCATTACCTTGGTCATCACCTTGCACAAGGATAACGAAAATTGTTTCCTTTGTGGCATTAGTATATATCATGAATTCTTTCTCACAATCTAGCTTCGCCAAAACCTGTGTAGAACTGATTGCTTTCTTGATCCCTACAAAATAATTTTCAACATCATCTGTCCAAGAAAATAAACGATCTTTCTTAAGAAGATTATGAATTGTCTTGACCATTACAAAAAAATCAAGAACAAACCTACGGACAAAGTGAATAACACCCATAAAAGCTTGAACCTCCTTCTTGGAAGTGGGAGAAGGAAGATTTAGGATTGTAGCAATCCTTTCAAGATCAATGCTTATTCTTGAATTGGAGATAATGTGTCCAAGGAGATTTCCCTTGGTAACGCCGAAAATATAATTAAAAGGATTTAAAGAAATGCCAAATTTATTGCATCACACAAGAACTCTTTTAAGATGACCAAAATGATATGATCAATTTTTATAGTACACATTTAAGTCATCAAGATAGATCTAAATGATCTCATCAATCAAATAGTTAAAAGCTACTTGCATAGCTCTTTAAAAAGTGTCACCTACATTAGATAATCCAAAAGGCATACGTTCATAAGAAAAATTTCCCCAATGAGTAATAAAAGTGGTTTTATATTTTCTTCCCTTTTTACCTTGATTTGATTGTAACCAGAAAAATTGTCAAGTAAGGACATCATATGTGACCCTGCAACTTGCTGCAAAATCATTTTCATATTAGGGAGAGGAAAGTGATCTTTTATACTAGCCCGATTTAATGTATGAAAATACACACATAATCGGATTTGACCAGTTGTTTTCCGAATGGGAACCAAATTGGAAACCCACTAAGAATACTTAACTAGAAAAATGATCTCAGCCTTCAAGAGTTTTTCCAACTCCTTTTGAATAGTTGCTTCCAGTGTAGGGTTAATGGGTCTTTGATTTTGCCTAACTAGTTTTATGCCCTCCTTGATATGAATAGCATGTTGTATAAGTGCAGGATCAAAACCACGAACATCCTCATAAGAACAATCAAAAACATCTTGAAATTCACCAAGCAATCTAACAAACTTCAATTTTTCTTCATCAAAACATTTGGCACCTATTTTAACATTCCTTGGAGACTCGGGTGTTCCAATGTTCAAGGAAATGGTTTCACCCACTTTCCTTTTCAACTCCTCTTCTTTATGTTTCTCTTTGTTGCCTACATCATGTGATGAAAATGAACTTTCAAGAGGAGTCAAGCCTTTAGGAATATTGTTATCTTCCATTGATATAATTTCCTTAGGCTTTTAAGGTTCATTTTGAATGAAAGCACAGATGCTCTCATCACTAGGGAAGACCTACCAGGACTATATTTTCAGATATGTGTGGACAATAAAAATATTGAAAGGTACAATCAGGTATTTTTGGTAGAAGTTGCCGAGTAGGAGAGACTACAAAAATAGCTAGTCGGTCAGCCATTGAGTTCAATTCCCTTTTAACATGAGTGATGTTGAAATATAGTAAGTTCAAGATAAGTTCCCAAACATTTTGGGTGTAGAATTTCATTAACTTGTTGCTAGGGGAATATATCTTACGTATAAGGTTTACAACAAGTTCATAATCCCCCAAAAATGTAAGGTGAACATAACCCAGATTATAGGCATTCTCAATGCCTAACAATAATGCTTCAAATTTAGTGACATTGTTTCTGCAAGCAAACTCTAACCTATAGGAAAAGTTATGAATTTTACCCACAGGAGCGTACAAGATAATACCATCTTTGTTTCCTTCATTGGAGCATGAACCATCAAAGTGCATTCGCCACATCCCATCTTCTAAGTCGATTTGTTCCAAGGTAATGTTGTCCTCATCAACAAATATGGAATACACTCCTAATTCTTCCTCAACATAATTCACAATAGGTTGTGGGACACTTTCTATGTAAGGTAAAATTCTCCCCTCTTTTAGGACTATGATGTTTTTACCATTCCAAGGAACATATAAGTGTGTCCCGTCGAGTGAGAGGTATCCACCCATCAAATATTGCCAATATCTTCCTAAGATGATCAAGTAGTTACTTACTGGCATATAAATTACCTGAATATTAAGGGTTGTCCTTATTTAAGGGTACATGCACAAAACCAAGGTCACATCCTTGATAACACCTATGGTCGTTTGTTGTAGACTATTATAAGAGAGCATACTTTTGGTGTTTTTATTTGTACAAGACAAGCCTAGCTCTTCCATAATAATCTTCGACATTACGCTTGGGCCCGAACTGCCATCAATAAGGCAACAATGGGAAATATTATCCACAATCTTTACAAAAATATAAAATGGGTTTTTTTTTACACCTACTTTGTTTACAAACAAATCCTCTTCATCTACCTCTTTAGAGAGGTTGGCTACAACGGAAGATTTCCCTTCCATAAAAATTTTTAGTTGATTCTTTTGTTCAGGCACAACAACCATGTCCAGGAGGGTTGCATCTATGACATAGCACCCCCTGCCTCAGCAGGTTCTGTGTGACCTCCTGGTCTTAGGATCGTTCTTTATCTTCCCCTCAAGTTGGATTAACTCTTTGGTTTCCCTACAGGAAACCCCACACACACATGAGTGTGTATCCACGGATCCTTATGAGTTACGCTTGTACAACCAAGCACCAAGTGCCAACTCACTCCCTCATTATCACTGATATGACCACAACCTTCACCTGAAAGGGTACTTCGAGTTTCGCAACTTCGCGATCCTCGATGTGAGTCCTCTAGTCTCTCAAATCCATGAAACCCCGTAAAGGCTAACGGGTCTCTGACTCCTCCCTTTGAATTTTCCCTGATGTGACCTCCAACTATGAACTAGAGCCCAAACACTTCATTACCTCAGGATTTCGCTTATCAGAATTTTACGATGCAACAATGCTTTTCGCCAACTTCCAAAACTGCGACAACCCCCCTACCACTGATCAATGGCTCTGAGCTCTCCATGATATGATGGTCCTAATTCTATCAGAACTTCGTGAATCGAGAGTTCACGACTCTTGACTCCGAGTCACAACCTCCTCCACCTCCCAAATTTTGAAACATGAAATTCAAGCGCGAGATCAATGGTTCCTGTTGATTCGAATCCAACAGTCTCTATTCCTCCTGAGCTTCTAGAACCTAACAAATCTCAGCCTTATCTCCCTTCTTGGTTAACTAGATCCAATGGCCCATAGTAGATCGACACTTCCCTTAGAAGTGTTTCCACCATCCTTTCTGTTTTCAACACTCCTTCGCCAACACTCTGGCATCAACCCTTATGAACTTTCCCTCTTACAGGTGACCTAGACCTTCATCTCCCTTTGAACTCTTCAAAGGTTCTATCCCTTCTAAGCTTCGATTCTCCCAGAAATCTTAGACTCTAAGAAATCCGTACGTGCACACCTTATGACATTTTCAAATAACCTCTTGTTATCTGACCCTTCGACTATGTGCACTCCTTGCAACAATAGTCCTTCAATCCTCCCCCTAGATTGATAAAGTCTAAGACTTTAAACTGCTTATGCACACCTTGCATGGCTCTGTGATATCCTTCACTTCTGCTAGTATGAGAGCAACGATATCTCTCCTGATTTTCCTGAGATAAAACTTAGAACTTCTTCAATGCACACCTTGTGGACGTTCACTACACTCCTTGCAGGAATTCTCAGGAAGAGAAACAATTGAAACTCATTCTTCCCTTCTATCAAACTTCATACCTTTGACATGAAATCATACACACAACACATAATTGAAACAAATGCATAAATAGAGAATATAATCAATTGTATACATACCATTCAATAGATGTAAACAACAAGCATAATAATACCGTAAAATTGAGTCAAAGCTTTCATATATTAACTCAAGTGTTCTTGTACATGGGTTATCCTCTGTGTTCTTACTCTTTGCTGCCCTACAACTTACTCAACTCATAAAATGATACAAGAGAGGGTGTCTTTCTATCCATTTTTCCCTCCTACACTACAAGCTATCTAATCTGAAATAAAATCTACAACAACTTTACATAAATTACAATAAATGCCTCTATATCTGATAGATGAGAGCAACGCTCAAGATCTGTTTACAATCTCCAAAACATAAATGTAAATACGTCTCCCAGCTATTACATCAATGTCTCTTCAATTAAATTTAAAACATTTTCAAAATGTGCGTTGGTGCATATCCAACTGTCTTTGTCTTTGCGCTTTCTTTGCTAGCGTGCTTATGATGCTCCTGCATCATACTCCCTTGAATGAAAAATTCATGAACCCCTGTTCATGATCTCCTGCACCATCTATCCATGTCTTTGGATATTTGCTTCACTTTCCCATCTGGTATCTTCAATCAGGTGTTCTTTCCACTTGACTAGCTATTCAAAATATGTCTTCACTCGGGTCTTTCTTTCGACTCTTTGATCAATAATCTTTTCCATCTATGGCCTTTCAACTATAGGAATATGTTTAACCCATTGTAATTCTTTCTGATCCTTTGATCTCTCTGTTTCATCAAATTTGTAAGGATACATATCTGCTATGTTGAATATGGGTGATATTCCTACCCCATCTGGTAATTCAATCTTATAAGCGTTTGCTTCAAACTTTCTTATGATCTTACACGACCCAGTTTTCTTCATCTTTAGCTTATTGTATGTTCCCCTTGGGAACCTTTATTTTCTGAGATGCGCTAAAACAAAATCACATACTTCAAATTGAAGTTCTCTTCTATGTTTATCTGCTTTGCGCTTATATTCCTTTTTGGAATTTTGCAATCGCTCCTTAATCTTGTTGTGGAGTTCTTTCATTTCCACTAGAAAATCCTCCACTCCAACACTTCTGAATTCAGTCTGCTCTAAGTCACTCAACTCAGATACCCCTCTTGGTTGCATTCCATACATGATCTAGAATGGACTTTGTCCTGTGCTCCAGTTTGGTGAATCATTATATGCAAATTCTGCTTGTGGCAGAATATGATCCCACTTATTTTGATGTTCAACAACCAAAATCCTCAACAAATCTCCCAAGATTCGGTTTACTACCTCAGTCTGTCCATCCTTCTAAGGATGATATGCTAAGATAAAATATAAATTAGTCCCCATCTTTTTCCATAACATTCTCTATAAATGACCAACAAATTTGGTATCCCTGTCTGATACAATACTCTTGGGTAAGCCGTGAAGTCTAACAACTTCTTTGAAAAATAGATTGGCAACATGTGTCGCATCACTAGTCTTCTGACATGGAATGAAATGTGCCATTTTAGAAAATCTATCGAATACCACAAATATTGAATCACAACCTCTCTATGTACTCGACAGTTCTAACACAAAATCCATGCTCACAAAGTCCCACGTCCTCTTTGGTATTGGAAATGGCTGATACAACCCTGTATTCTATCTCTTTCCCTTCGTGTGCTAGCAAATTCTGCACCTATTCACAAATTTCTTGACATCTGTTCTCATCCCTGGCCAATAGTATGACCCATTTAGTTGCGTGAATGTCTTTTCATGGCTGAAATGTCCAACCAATCCTCCACTATGTTTTTTTTTCAAAAGATTCTCTCTCATA